>JARGXW010001292.1:0-26527 GCA_029204085.1 Mycena sp. CBHHK59/15
TCAAGATCTTGCGAGATCTTGCGAGAGGTAAGATCTTGCAAGATCTCGGACAATCGGTCTTGGAAAGTAAGCGATAGTGAAAGATCTTGCAAGATCTTGCAAGATCTTGAGAGATCTCGCACATCTTTGAAAATCTTGCAAGATCTTGCGAGATCTTGCAAGAAGTCGCAAGAAATGGTGCAAAAAAGGACCCCAGTACAGTCGAAATGGCTTTTGTCCAGTAAGGACCTTCATACAAACCCGACGCCGGAGTAACTCTTAGTAGTCAGCCACCGTGACTCATTGGCAAAACAGGCGTCAATAACTCTTTCTCATGACTTCGATGGCCGAATCTCTGGTGCACCTGGATCAGTCGATTTTCATAGTTCCTTCCTTCACTTTAGAATGCGGCCGAGAGCTACGGGACGTCCCTGTGGCGTACAAAGCTGGGGCACGCTCAATACCAACAGGGACAATGTCATGATTAGTGTTGTGCTGGCCCTGGCTTCAAGCCAGAAGCCAGCCAAGCCAGGCCATGGTTTTGACAAGCCAGGCCAAGCCATCTTGCTGGCTTCACCTGGCTCTGGCTTCTGGCTTGGGATTCTCAAAGCCAAGCCCGGCCAGTCAAGCCATGGCTTCAATTGGTACCAAAGAACGTGCTGTCTACGGGTGTATCTGGGCACTAAACTGGCTCAAAACACTGAAATGGCCCAAAACTGACTCTGAGCCCATCAGTATTAATTCTGGTCCAATCCACGCATTGTTGTGACTATTCACCCAAATCGGAACGACTACTTTGGAATGCGCAAGTTGAAATCTATGAGTCTAGCTGGTAATTTCATTTCTCTTGTCTTCTTCAATGTTTTCGCAATGACCTATCGGCTGAACTGCACTCACAATAGCTCCAGAAGCTCCGAAAATTGCCTGTAATATTTGGCCGCCCAAGCCATGGCTCAAGCCAGCGGCTTTGGCCTGGCTTGGCTTGATCCTGGCTTTGGCTTTGGCTTGAGATTTACCAAGCCAGGGCCAGACGAAGCCAAGCCGAAGCCATGGTTTCTGGGCCAAGCCAAGCCAGAACAACACTAGTCATGATTATCTGTCACGCATTTACCGGCAGCGCGGACGTCGAGGACTGGTAAGTAGGACTCCGAGTCGCAAGGAATCGCGATTGAGTATATTCCATTCATTCATTTTGACTGAACAGGTGGGGTCCCTTGATGGGCAGAGGGAAGGCTTTTGATCCGCAACGGTTTTTTATTCTCTGCGCGAATGTCCTGGAATGGCCACTGTGTACTCCCGACGGGTACATACGACACGTCATCCGATTGCAACCTCTGCCCGCCATTCTGCGTCAGTCGAGTTGCTGTTTCTTCCCAGTTCTCGCCTGAACCTTCTCAGATGGTGTATATCGTGGGGAGAGTCGCAGCGCCAAAGTATCTATAGTGATCTGGCTACGAAGACGGATTTTACATCACTCAGCCGGCGTCTGGGCTCTCTGCTGCACGCATGAGCGCGCTACTCACGTACCGCTCACGCGACTCTTCGAGAGCCGTTTTTGGCCGCCGCGCTCAGATCAAAGTCCCAGCAGCCCGGGACTCCACACTCACCCCACCTGGGTCGCCGCCGCCCCGGATGCAAACGCCAGCGGACGCGGCCGTGGCGGCGCACAATGATGGACATCACAAAATCCTGGCAGCGAAGCCGCCCATGTTCTCCGCGCAGTCGTACCTGCGGTACCAGGAAAGTTCACGGCGCGCTTTGACGCCAACTGCTACATCCACATCACACGGAAGCTCGACAACCATGACGTCGCGCGCAGGCGCACCACTTTCCATGACGACGACGGCGCGGCCCTTGCGCGCGTTCTCGCGACGCTGCCGCCCCGCGCTCTCGTGATCAGCGTGGCGAGCGATGGGCTCTTCACGCCGGGGGAGCAGCGCGAGATCGCTGCGCACATCCCAGGCGCGGAGCTCGTGGTTATCGAGTCCCCCGATGGCCATGACGGTTTCCTGCTCGAGTTTGCGCAGATCAATCTTCATGTGCTGCGCTTCTTGCGCCGTGAGCCACCGGAGTTGTACACAGGCGAAGACGAGGGGACCGCTACCGCGAGCGCTGATGCGATGGTGTTCGAGGTGAAGAAGACCAGCATCTTCGGCGAGGCGGAGGCAGATCTCGCTAATTGGTAGAAGCCGGCGTAAAGAAAAAATCGCCAAAAGCCTCAGCGACCCAAATGGTGTCGGCGGCCCGCCTGTCTGACTCTCAGGATACATCAAGATGCTCAATGAACCAAGTCCTGTTGGCACATGGATACCTAGAGAGACAGCAAGCCGTCGAAAGAACGCGACAACAATCTTGTACAGCATCACGAGGTAACTTGAAATGAATTTAGTCCAGTCCAAGGCAGGTCCGAAGGCACAAGTACTTCACAAGATAATTACGCGCTTCCCTGTTCCTTCGATCGCGACTGGCGAAGACCAGATCATCCACCTATTCAATTCGAACCTCGATTTCCGGTGATATAGTCAATCGCGGAGAACGGTCATCGGACCTGGGGCCGCGGGACTTAGCGAGCAATTCTTCCCTTCACGTGACAGGGTAGGGGGTGTGGCAGCACGAGTTGATAGTGTTGGCAAAGTTCGGTTCGGTTCAGGTTCGGGGCGTCTTTGCCCGAACGCCGAACCTGAACCTGGTGTTCGGTTCAGGGAATGGCCGAACCTTGAACCTGAACTCGCGTTCAGGTTCAGTTCGGCGTTCGAACGCGTTCGAACCTGAGGAATTTTCCCAGGGTAAAAACCACCTCTCTAGCCTCGTAAAAAATTTAGAAAAGGTTCATTCTATTAGAAATTCTATACTAAAGCAAGGATAGACACCTTCGAGAACAACAGGGCAGTTATCTGGGCAAATTCGTCCTCAACATCGATTGAATGGATCACGTGAGAACCTACCATTTCGCATCGTCGAGGGTCAAAGAATCACGAAGGCCCCTTGAAATCACTCGTGGAACAAAATAGAAGGTAAGTAAAGATTTCAGTGGTAATATTCCACTCCAAACTCCAGAAAATCTGTCTGAACAGGGCTTTTGCGGTTCGGGGTTCGAACGCATTCGGAAAAAATGCCTCCATCCCGAACGCCGAACCGAACTTTCGGTTCAGGTTCAGCAATTTGCTGAACCTTGAACCTGAACCTCGCGTTCAGTTCAGTTCGGTTCAGGTTCGAACCGATTTCTGAACCGAACTTTGCCAACACTACGAGTTGAACAACATCCACGTCCTTGCCATTCAGACCATATCCAAGAAAATTGTGGGCATCGGTCCGGGAGGTCCCTGAGTTCATCGTGTATAAGTGACTCCCCCCAAGGCAGACATGGTGGGCTCGAGACAAGCGTACGACGAAAAACTTGGGCTTGGCAATCTCGAGCGGGGGCCGGCTGTGATTAAAAACCAGTACTTTCGGCAACCGACTTACAAACCGGTTTATAGCCCACGTGTTTATAAACATGTTTGCAAACATCCCCAATAAATAGGACTCCGCTCCCTCAACGTTCTTAGTATATCAGCCAGATACCACTGGGGTGCCTAGGTCAGAACATCGGTGGGATCTCTTTCCGCAGTAAGATTGGCCTCCGGTTCCAACAATGCCGTTGATGAGTCCGTAGCTTCTTACCTGCGTTGTGCAGGAGTGTCGACGGGGTGTAAAGTTCAGGATTGCACGGACCAAGATAGCCCTCCCTTAGTGATACACTAGCGTCTCGAACCTAATTAACGGTAAGCTCCGTGGATCGTGGAAATCAGTGTCCTTCACGTTTGACAGTATAAGGAATCTGTCTATAGATGTAGAGGGTCGGGACGCTCGTTGAATACCACGAGTCCAACTGGCCATGGCCAATAATCTGCCTCCTGCTTGATTACCAGGTCGGCCGCCCTCTTACCTTCACAAAGCCTGCGAAAACTGCCGGTTAGAAGGTGTTCACTAATGTTCCACAGTTCTGCGTGTGTCACGTACCGTGACATCGGACTCCCTCGGCCTCCGAGGATCGCCGAATCGTAACGTCCCCATTCTTAATTGGCTACTTCATTCACCATATGCTCAAGACTCCCTATGAATCACTATGACTTTCTTCGTCGGCAACCTCGGACTTCCGACGTCCGCCGACACAGCATTGACTTACATTGACTCATACATACTCATTCCCATCGCGGAGCCTATCGGCCTCCGATGATTAATTACACTACGATATCATTTAAATAGCTCGATGTACTCTCACTTCTAGTCAGTTTGAATATCGACTAAGTTTCCCTCTTCTCAGTTCTCTTCCTCTCAGTCTTCCGCCCTCTTCCGAAATTGGACCTTGGGCGTAGTGAAGGGCGCAGCGCACGAGCTGAAGCCAAGTCCACTCCCTCCGCCGGTCCCCGAGTCGGACCTCCGTCCGGCCTCCGATAAAGACTTCACACTTATACACGAAGTCCCCCTTGTGACGTTCCTCCCTTATCGTTCACATAAGATATTGTCTTGACAGGACTCTTCGGACCCCGACGGGCCCCGACGGAATTCTGGTACTTGACAGTATATTCAAACTCACTCTTCTTACGCCCACCCGTTTATGGCTTTGGACCTCAACACACAAATCCAACGAAGAAACGAACGTGCCTTTCAGCGACTTGCACGACTCTCGGTTACTCCTCCAGAAATCGCCGAGCAACGCCGACAACAGGATCAGGCTATTCGGGACTCTCGCATCAACTACAGCGCGGGCCTCCGAAACATAGCCAGTCAAAATATTCAATCATCTTTTGTTACTCGGCAAAGCGCTCACATTGCTGGCAGTATGACTTCCACACAAACACTTCCTTCCCAAACCCGCAATCCCACTTCACCTAATCCCTTCGATTCAATCTCGCAAACCGGTGGACCCCGATCAGGCAGAAATAGCCTGGTACAGATAGATGAAGAATCGGACGAGGAAGACCACCCTCGGGACCCGATCTCCTCTGGGGAGAACCGTCGGCCTCCGACTCCCCCTCGGGAGCCGGAAGAACGCGAACGTCCTCGAAGACCATCAACCAACCCTTTCCATGATATTATTGGTGGAGTTAGCGGAGGCGGTGGAGGTGACGGAGGAGGTGATGGTCCAGGGGACAACGGGGGCCGACGCAGTCGATCCTCAACCCCGACCAGAACCCGTTCAACAACCCCAACTTGTTTTTTACGTCCCTCACCCAAGCCATGTCTCAGGGTATTGGCAACGCGCTTAATCAACGCGATACTTCTAACGACAAGACTCGGTCCCGAGTTCGGGATCCCGAGACATTCGATGGGAAGGACCCCGAGAAACTCCGAACCTTCCTTTTCCAGGGCATTCTGAACTTCCGCGATCGCCCGTCGGCATTCGTCCGCGATCAGCAGAAGGTCAACTACATGATCTCCTACCTCACAGGAGATGCCCTCGGATGGTTCGAACCGTCCTACGTCAATCCGGACCCGAACAACACTCCGAACTGGCTTAACGATTACAATGCCTTTGTTTCGGAACTCCAACTCAATTTCGGCACCTACGATCCCCGACAGGATGCCGAGAACGAGATAGTTGCTCTACGTATGGGCGACGGACAACAAATCCAGAAGTATCTGGTCCGCTTTAATAAGCTTTCACAGCTTACAGGCTGGAACTCCGTCGCTCTCCGAAAGGTCTTTTATGATGGACTTCCCGAGCGTATTCAGCTCAAACTCCGTGATCTTCCCGGCGGCAAACCCGATTCCCTTGATGTCCTCAAGATCTCTGCTCAATCTATTGACGCCTCCCATTGGGAATGGCAGAAAGAGCAGCGATTTCGGCATTCTCGGGCCCCGCCGGCAAAATCTGGAACCTCTGACAATTCAAAGCCGGCCCACTCAAGCAACTCTGGCAATCATCCCACTCCCAACAACGCCAATAACGACTCCAAGAAAAAGAAGCAGAAGGGAGGCGGGGGGAACGGAGGGAACTCCGGCGGATCCCCGCTCACACTTCGACTTCTACATCTTCGGAGAAGCCTTGGGCAAAGATGCTGGGATCCGACGGCAAACTCCTTCCTGCCGAGAAAGCCCGTCGGCTCGCCGAGAACCTGTGCCTGCTTTGCGGAGGAAAAGGCCACCGCAGTGATGCCTGTCCCAAGAAAAAGGCGTTCGGACGTGCTGCTTCCACTTCGGGAACCGCGGGCAACTCCGACTACTGCATCCCAGTCGGGAAATTAAGTAGCGACTCTCGGAAGTCCGTGCGGCCCGAGGGTCGCGAAGACATCCCCGATCGCACCCCCGACTCTTTTTTACGACTTAACGCTTCTGCTCTCACGGACCCAAATTCCTTATGCCCATACCTGCAGTCTCCGCAGATTCCGTCGGACTTCCGAGCCCTTATAGACTCCGGTTCGTCCGATTGTTTTGCAGACCCTGTATTTTGTACGACCAATAATCTCACACGCGTTTCTATTCCTCCGATCGGCCTCCGTCTGTTTGATGGGTCCTCTGGGACCATCATCTCTGAAATCGTTCGTCTCGACGTTCGGTTCCCTTCGGGTGACACAACTCCGGTTGAATTTTATGTCACCACCTTGGATTCTGCTTGCTCTGTCGTCCTGGGACACAACTGGCTCACCCGCTACAATCCGTTGATTGACTGGGTTTCGGGCCAAATATCTTTCCGCTCGCCTGGCTCTGCAATTCCACCTTCGGCTCCGTCCGAAGGCTTCCGCCGGCCTCCGCCGGCTCCATCCCTCCCGTAGGGGAGCCCTCTGTCGCTCCTTCGGCTGACGCTAAACCTCCGTCGGTCTCCTTGATAGGAGCAGCTGCCTTCGCCAGTATTCTACGCAGCGAAGGTAGTCAAGTATTCCGTCTAGGCCTCTCAGAGGTCCTAGGAGTTCATCTGATACTTCTCGGCTCCGGACTTGTCCGGACTTCCGTCGGAGTATCATGAGTTTGCTGATGTTTTTCGGCTTCCGAGTCGGAAAAATTGGCACCTCATCGGCCATACGATCTCAAGATCGAACTAGAGGATGGGGCATCACCTCCGCCCGGTCCTATATACTCCCTTTCTCAGCTAGAATTGGCGGCCCTCCGAGATTTCCTTGACAAGAATATTACTAATGGCTTCATTCGACAATCGACTTCCCCGCACGGCGCTCCGATCCTCTTCGTTAAGAAGAAGTCTGGCGAGCTTCGGCTCTGTGTAGACTTCCGAGCACTTAATCGGATCACTCGGAAGGATCGGTACCCGCTACCGCTCATCTCGGACCTCCTTGACGCTGGGCGTAGCGCTAAGGTCTTCACTAAAATTGACCTTAAACATGCGTATCATCTCGTCCGGATCACCGACGGCGATGAATGGAAAACAACATTCCGGACTCGCTATGGTTCCTTTGAGTGGCTGGTGATGCCTGAAGGCCTGACCAATGCTCCTGCGGCTTTTCAACGATTCATGAATGACCTCTTTTCGGATCTCCTCGACATCACCGTCGTGGTGTACCTCGACGACATCCTCATCTATTCGGAGGACCCATCGGAACACCGACAGCACGTTCGGGAAGTACTTCGGCGCCTTCGGAAAGCCGGTCTATTTGCTTCCCTCAAAAAGTGCGCTTTCAACGTGGAAACTGTTGAATTCCTCGGATACATCCTATCACCGGAAGGACTTACGATGGACAACTCCAAAATCGAGGTCATTCGGGAATGGCCGGAGCCCCGAAAAGTCAAGGATGTGCAATCATTCCTTGGCTTCGCCAATTTCTATCGTCGCTTTATTGCGAACTATTCGGACATCGTCGTGCCGCTGACACGGCTTACTCGGAAGTCCGAACCCTGGCTTTGGTCCCCATATGCCAGGAAGCCTTTGATACCCTTAAGCATGCTTTCACCACTGCTCCAATTCTTACGCATTGGGTTCCAGGTGCACAACTGACTCTGGAAACCGACGCATCCGACTACGCCATTGCGGCGATTCTCTCCATAACATCGCCGGACGGAGAAATCCGCCCAGTCGCATTTCATTCTCGGACCCTCTCGGCCCCCGAACTCAATTACGACACTCATGACAAGGAACTTCTAGCCGTTTTCGAGGCCTTCCGAGTCTGGCGCCGATATCTGGAGGGAGCAGTCCACCAATTGACGTGGTCACTGACCATAAGAATCTGGAGTATTTTGCGACTACGAAACTCTTGACCCGCCGGCAAGCTCGGTGGTCCGAGTATCTGTCACCTTTTAATTTCATCCTTCGGTTCCGACCGGGACGCCTCGGAGGCAAGCCTGACGCTCTCACTAGACGATGGGACGTCTACCCTAAAGAGGGGGATAGTGGCTACGCCAATGCAAATCCGCATAATTTCCGACCAGTATTCACTCAGCATCAGATTGGTGCGTCCCTTCGCGCATCCGCGCTTTGGACCCCGGCGCTCCGAGCTGGTCACATTATGGACATTGATCAACTTCATGCGGACATCCGAGATGCCCTACCTTCTGACCCTTCTGCCTCACGACATCTTAATGACTCCTCGGACCCCGATGGGTCACCCGAGATGGACTTCTCTATCACGATGGACGTATCTACGTCCCGGACGCCGCGGAACTCCGACTTCGGGTTCTGCTCGACAAACACGATCATCTACTTGCTGGTCATTGGGGACAAAACAAGACCCTTGCCTTGGTCCGACAGGAATATGTGTGGCCTGGACTCCGAGACTTTGTTAAAAGTTACGTCCGATCATGCGTTTCTTGCAAACGCGGCAAATACACTCACCATAGACCCTACAGACTCCTTCGGCAACTCCCGGTCCCCGAGCGGCCTTGGGACTCAATTCTATGGACTTCATTGAACAGCTCCCTATGTCCGACGGCTATACCAGCATCCTCGTCATTGTCGACCGCCTGTCCAAGATGGGACTCTTTATTCCCTGTCACGGCAAAATCTCGGCGTCCGAGTTAGCCCATTTATTCGTTCTTCACGTTTTCTCCAAGCACGGAGTCCCGAGCCATGTCACCTCCGATCGGGGCACCGAGTTTGTTAACCATTTCTTCCGTTCCTTGGGAGAAGCGCTCAATATGCGTCTACACTTCACCGCCGGATACCATCCTTCCGCCGACGGACAGACCGAGCGCGTCAACCAGACCTTGGAACAATACATCCGGATGTACTGCAATTACCAGCAGAACAACTGGGCTGCACTTCTCCCTCTAGGCGAGTTCTCCTACAATAACACTCCTAATGAAACTACCGGAGTGTCTCCTTTCTTCGCCAACAAGGGCTATCACCCGTCGGTTACCGTGCACCCCGAGAGGGATATTACCTCCGCTCGGGCCCGAGACTTCATCACGGACTTAGATGCTCTACACCAAGAGCTTCGCACTCAGATGGCCGCTGCACAGAAACGCTATCAGGGACCCGCAGACAAGCGGAAAACCGCGGACCCGAAAATCTCAATCGGAGACGAGGTATACATCAATGCCTTCGGCTTCCGAACAGCGCGACCGACTAGGAAATTCTCGGAACTCTTCTATGGTCCATTTGAAGTTATTGCCCAGCCCGGACCCGCTTCCTTCACCGTTAAACTTCCCCGAGACATGCGTCAAATTCATCCCGTCTTTCATGTCTCTCAACTCGAGCCCTCACATCCAAATACTATACCAGGTCGAGAACGGCCTCCGCCGGCCCCGATTGAGATAGAAGGGGACCTCGAGTATGAAATCGCAGAGATATTGGACAGCAAAATCGATCGGCGCCGTCGGCCTCCGCTAGTCTACCTTGTTCGCTGGGACGGTTATGCCGGAACAGCAGAGGAGACATCCTGGCTACGGGCCGATGAACTTGCCCATGCAGCAGATCTTGTTGAAGAATTTCACGCCAAACATCCTAACCGTCCTGGTCCGTTGTAACATCGGACACCGACGGTCACCGATGCGACTCGTTCACGATGTCTCGCACAGGTTTTTACGCAATGAAGGTCTTCTGAGCGTTTTTCCTTTTTAAAAAAAAAACCCTTTTCTTCCTTATGTTACTTATCACACCAAGTACCCAGAGTAACCCGACCCGCTATGATTCCGGACTCCGAAGTACTCCGACTCAAACTTATTCACGCGAAGAAAAAGCAGAAAGAAAAAATTATTACAAGTCAAAAAATTATTATAATACATTTTTTGGGCCACGCTCGGCCCCCGACTCACTCCCTACACGGACCCCGACCTACTCCTTCGCTCCTGCCGCCTCTTCGGCCCCCGGCGCTTTTTCCCTTGCCTTCAAGCTTTGAAGGACAAAGCTCGACAGCTCTGTTAGAGCGGTCGCCTGCATCTTGGCGTACCGCTCCATCTTGGCGTTGTGTCGAGACTGTTCCTCGAGCATGTGCCCGAGGAAGTCCGCGACATCTCCGAGCTCGGCCCCGATGGAGCCGAGGTCGCCTTCGGCGGCGTGCGAGTGCGTGCACCGCACCTTGCGGCTCTGGCAGCGTTTGCACGCCTGCCCCTTGCGATTGGTGCTGCGGATGCACCGGGCGCCATCCTTGGCACAAGCCGCACACTAAAATAAAAATCAGCAAGAATAAAAATCTCGGAGGTCCGAAAAAATACATACCTTCTGCGGGAATTCATCGCCCTCCGCACCCTCCTTCTCCTTCCTTGGCCTCTTGCTTGGGCCAGCAGTCTCCTCCTCGCTCTCCTCTGGGGCAACGGCTTTCCGTTTGCCGGCAGCCTTGCTCGATACCGCACTCCGTGCGGCCTCCGCCTTCTTCTCGGCCTTCCGCGCAGCCTCCTCCTCCCTGGCAAGTCGGGCGGCCTCCTCCTGCGCAATCTTGCGCCTCTCCGCCTCCTCTTTCTTCGCTTTGCGCGCTATTTTGCGCGCCTCGTCCCGCGCCTCATTGTCGCCGTCGCTCAGCTGAGTGTCGGCGTCCGCGTCGGAGAGCGCAAGGAGTCGGGCGCGGTACTGCGCAGTGGTCTCGTTGGTGAGGGGAGCCATATGACTAAGTTTTTCGGAGATGATGGGGGAATGGGTTCAAGATGCAAAACTCCGGATTGTAACGGTTGGCTGGCTTATATACCAGGAATCTCGGCATCCGGGACGGATACCCGTAGCACAACTTCGGGACGGGCATCCGACCATGGTTTCCGTTTTTGGCGCCTCTGGGGATCGGCGCAAAAAGGGGGATACTGTCACGTACCGTGACATCGGACTCCCTCGGCCTCCGAGGATCGCCGAATCGTAACGTCCCCATTCTTAATTGGCTACTTCATTCACCATATGCTCAAGACTCCCTATGAATCACTATGACTTTCTTCGTCGGCAACCTCGGACTTCCGACGTCCGCCGACACAGCATTGACTTACATTGACTCATACATACTCATTCCCATCGCGGAGCCTATCGGCCTCCGATGATTAATTACACTACGATATCATTTAAATAGCTCGATGTACTCTCACTTCTAGTCAGTTTGAATATCGACTAAGTTTCCCTCTTCTCAGTTCTCTTCCTCTCAGTCTTCCGCCCTCTTCCGAAATTGGACCTTGGGCGTAGTGAAGGGCGCAGCGCACGAGCTGAAGCCAAGTCCACTCCCTCCGCCGGTCCCCGAGTCGGACCTCCGTCCGGCCTCCGATAAAGACTTCACACTTATACACGAAGTCCCCCCTTGTGACGTTCCTCCCTTATCGTTCACATAAGATATTGTCTTGACAGGACTCTTCGGACCCCGACGGGCCCCGACGGAATTCTGGTACTTGACAGCGTGCTAATTTATCCATAGACGACGGAAAATCGTGAGTGGGAAATTTATCAACCCAGTGGTATCCCAGGTGAACCATCCCGTAGAGATGCGACGGTGCACGACCCCATTGCCGTCCATGTCGACTGCGTCAACCACGGTTGCTGGAACCATGCCGATATACGCACACTCCACCTGAATATGCAGAACTACCCGGCCCAACAGACGAAAGGATTACACTCGGTGAAACGCTTGGTGCGTGTTTAACCGTGAACTCCAAATTTCTCAACCCAACCAAATGCCGACCAGCAGCAAATATCAACCCCAATACCAAATCCTTCCTGATCCAATCCTTCCAGAGTCCAACCGTTCAACACGTTCCGTATAGCACGCGAGTTCGGGGGCTCCAACTAAAATATATAGTTGTTGCAATTCAGAAAATAGCCGTACATTCAACTCTTGATAAATCCGTTCTGTTCCGTTCGTTTGTTGCGTTCCGTTCCGTTCCGTTCAAAGCACAGAGAGAGAGAGAGAGAGAATCCAAAGGACACAGGTAGAAACCCGGGCGTAAAATTGTATATCTATCTCCTACATTTCAACACCATTTTATACCCTACTTGTTTGTACCAGTAAATACTTGCCATCTCCTGCAATCCTTGGTAGGAAATAACCGAGCGCAATCCTGCACCCCTATATTTGAGAGTTTTTCCACCCCAGAACGGACAAGTCCCCGCCCAATTTATTTAGTAACCTCATGGCCAAGGCTATGCACAATGTTCAACCATTGTTCCGCTGGCCATTTTGCACATATATCGTCCCCTATGACTACCAGGACCACGTTTCTGAGTCATCCTGACTCGAAACGCGGTCCCGGACCCCGAGTTACACGTCCAAACTCATTTGCGACGTGTTTTGTTGGAGACCAGACGTCATCACGTGACCGTCGCTCATTGTTCAACTTACTCGGCATTATCCTTCCCCGCGCACCCTCTCATTGAACTCCGCCATTGTTCATGCACAGCATGTCCCCATGCTGTGTTACTACAATGGTTTCCTTCTGCACTGCCCGTACCATCGAGTACACCGACTCGTTCACTTTTCGGTTTGTTTCGCTGTGTCCGTGATTGCTGACCAATCACCGGCACTTTCCGGTGCCGCGCCGACTTGGTTGAAAACTCTAAAATTCCGGCTGCTCCGGCGTTTCCTCCCAGAGAACGTGAGGTCCCCTTTCATCGGGAACCAACAAAGCGATGAAACTGCTGGCCAAGTCTTTCTCTGGAATCCATACCTGACGAAGAACGTGTTTCCGATCATGGAACCTGGTAAGTGTACATCTATTATTTACTGCACGTAGCCAAAAATTGATTTTATTCCCCAGAGGGTGTTCGATGCTCCCAGAGGCACATAATACCATGGAGGTAAGCTGACCAACTATGAACCATCGGTCACCCGACTGAACTACCTCGAAGGAACCATTGCAAGTTGGAGTTGAAATTTTGTGAGGTTCCCGACGAACGTTGTCAATGAGATCCTCGACTGAACAATTACAGGATCGATGCGTGCCTGGGACGATTTTCTGAAGACCGTTTGTTCTTCCTCGATCCTCTCCGATTTCGGCAATCCGTGCTTCTACGCCGCCCATTTGCCCACCCAGAGCGCCCATCCCCAGCCCTCCTCAGCGCCGTATATCTGTGGGGCACTCACATATAATCCAAATCTCGACCAGCTGTATACGATTATACCGAGGACGACCTTCTCGCTCTTACCATGTACAATTTGGCTCACGATATACATATGTCTGGACGCACGATGCACTGCCTACCGTTTTTGTTCCAGACAATCCAGACGGAGGTCCTACTGTCACTGTGGTATCTCAACGCCGGTCAGCCACTGCGAGGAAGGTACCATTGTGCAGCTGCGGCCTCACTGGCCGCCGCCCTCCCTCACTTCACATTGTTGAATCATCCTTCCCCAACTGCGGCAGATGAAATCACCGAGAGTTCGAACGCATTGTGCGCCGTCTTCGTGTTGGATAAAATGTGACTTGCAGCGTCCGCTCTGCTCTCAAACCTGCCGCAGAGACACCTGAGTGAAGTTCCGTGGCCCATGGTGAGCACGAGTGCAGTTGCATCTATAATTCAAGTAAGGCAACTGAGCCAATCAAAACTTTTTTTTTTTTTGATGGGGCGACAAAGCAACAAGCAGACAGATCTAATCCGCTCTCGTTGCATCCTGGTTTTGGGATTATCTCCCGGAATCAAAGAACTAGGATCACCCTGAAGAGATGCACTTACGCACACCCGTCAAGTGGCAGTGTGGGAATCGGTAGCTCCCCGTTAGCAAGCTAACGGTTCCGTCCCGGAGGACGGAGAGCACCTATACCCACTAAAACTCCAGACTGCCAGATCCAATTTTCTGGCAGGTTTTTGTTGTCCATCAGGACTCCGTCCCATGTGCGCAGGCTCTTAAAATTTGTTGCGTGACTGGCGTACAGAGAAATGTCAGTCAGTAGTCTGTCAATTTTCAGTCGAGTATTGATGCAGTGAACCCATCTGTTATGAATTTCCAGGGGAGTATGCATCTTTCCGGATATCACCCGTTCGTTCCATACTTTCCATATCAGAAAGGCGGATTCTGACATTAGGATTTTGAATAGCCTTCCGGCTTCGAGTATTTTCTTACCTCGTGAGTTCTTGAATTCGGCGAGGCCGCAACCAAAAATAAGGCCAAGTGTAATGGTTGGCATTTGTGTCGCGTACTTCATCTTCCACAGCTTTGAACAAAGGCTCCAAATCAGCTCCTGGCCTGGCGCAGAGCAGTCAACCATTATGTGTTCCATAGTCTCGCCGGCATCGCAGGTACAACAAATTGCACAATGTTCAAAGGTTGGAATATTTCTCCAGTATGGACCGCATTTATAGGATTGACGCATGGCCTGCCAGAAGAAGTCCCGAATCGTGTGGGTGATGTCCTTGTCTAGGAAAGACCTCCAGATATCTGCGTCACTGGGTGCGTGTCCGCGTTGGTCTTTGACAGCATAGCGTGTAATGTCAAGCATAACTCGAACCAATCAAAACTTGAACCTAAGGGGTCACAGGTCACACGCGCTGAACTTACAGTCGAAATGGTGCAGTAGTTGATAGTCTCAGAATGGAGAAAAGCGAGACCAAGGGGAACATCTGGTCACAGGTTGCGGAGACCGTACTGAGGGGTCCATGTTTATCGCTTCGTGAAGAAGCAAAGTGGAAAGAGATGAACAAAAATGGTTGTAAATGAGGAGGAAGCGAGACACTCCACTGGGTCGCTGGGAATTTTATATTTCAGTCTCACCTCAACTCCAAAATGGTATTGGATGAAAATTACCAGCTAGCTTCCGGCGTTCAGTTAATGGGCAGGCGGATCCTGCGGTGAGGACTGGGTAAAGAAGGGTTTAAAAGGGTTGAGAGTTGTCCTCTGAAAGAATCGCTTTCAGCGGCATGGGCCTTCGACATTGAGACTAGCGTGGTGGTGGCAGGAGGCAAGCAAGACCCGGTGCAGCTGCGGGCTTAGAGCTCGGGGTTAACGACTTTTTATGATCTTGGGAAGGCATCGAATGTTAAGTTCAGGGCTTTCCATGTTCGTTTTTTTTTTTTCACACATGGGATATCACGACACCGGCTGCGACCCTCGTGGATTCTCGGGTCGGTATCTAATCCCTAAAAGCCCGTCGATGCGCCGTCCGAGTCGTACCAGTGCTTGACAAGAGTGGACAACGGGACTTCTGTGCAACAACATCTCGGTCAAGGTTGGAGCACAGATCCATTCTTCCCGCCGGGTTCTGTCGTGGTGGGGATGAATCAAAGACGTCTCAGGCTCGATCTTCGAGCTTCAGAAACGCGAAATTCAACAATTGAACATCACAACGCCTTCCGGTCCGGGGATCACCCGCAGATCTCAGTTCGCTTGGCCGCCGCGTGGTTCCTGATTCAATAATGATATCGTATCATCTCGACATCGAGTTTTGCTCGCACCTTTCCAGTACCTTCGCCATCCGTGTCGTGTCGAAAGGTAGGTAGAGAGAGGAACGAAAGGCAAGCAACAGAAAGTGGGATGACAGAATCCCGTTAAGTCCACGGCGACAACTGCATCCGTAATCACAATCTCTTCCTACGTGATGTCGCGTGATTCTTGACGACATAAATACCTCGGGACTAAAAAGACTCGGCTATTCCCTTTCCCTTTCCCTTTCCTTGTGATGTTGAGCTTCACGTTTGTTGTTTTCTGTCTGGCCCTTGTGGAGCAAGGGTTTTCTTCCCCCCTTTCCCCTCGCGACAATGCCACAACTCCTTTGACGGATGCCGACCTTCAAAGCCGTGATCTCGTTTCCATCGCAGCCTTCGCAGCGGCAGCCTACTGCGTCCGGGCAGGCATATGGAATTGTGGAGACGCGTGCGACAAGGCAAGGCATTATATTCGCCAGATTCGCGGTCTTTAACCGTTCGTGTCAGATTCCCGACACCCAGCTCGTGTTCACAATTGGGGATGATGCCGCTACTCCGGATGGTCAGTAAGAAAGGCATATCGCAGCGGCGTCGTTCATGCCCTTGAGCAGTTTACGTCGCCTACTCCCAGTCCCGCAATCAGATCATCGTCGGGCATGAAGGCACAGATCCCAGCCAAATTCTCTCCGTTGAGAACGACATCCATTTCTCACCCACCCCTCTGCTGACCGTTTTGAACGTTGCCGGCACGCCGGAGGGTGTCGAGGTGCACAATGGGTTCCAGGTACGCGGGTGCCTCAACTGCTGTTCAAAGCTCACTTCTCTCAGACGGCCTGGGTCCAAACGAGCACTCTCGTTCTGGGTGCTGTCAAGCAGGTCCAGGCCCAAGTTCCTGATGCTAGTATCCTGGTTACTGGCCACAGTCTCGGCGCAGCCATCTCGCTCTTAGACGCCATCTTCCTCAAGCAGCAACTGCCCAGCAACACCAGCATCGAGGTCGTCGGCTTCGTGCGTCACCAGACCGTTACTCGTGCCCCGTTTCCAATTCGTTGACTTGTCGCACAGGGACGCCCTCGTGTGGGCAACCCCACCTTTGCCACATGGGTCGACAGCATGGTAAACCTTTCGTCCACCGAGACAGATTAGCGCTGAAACTAGCGCCACAGTTTGGCGCCAAGAACACCTTTGTTGTTTCGCGAGACGGTTCGTGATTGCCGTGGGTGTAGCAGTGTGGTCCTGAGCATCTTTAGATCCCGTCCCGCACGTTCCTCTCCTCGCTCAGGGCTTCCAGCAGTATGCTGTCCTCTTTTGCTCCTCCTGTGTCCATGCTGATCAGCCCACAGCGCATCGGGAGAGGTCTGGATCAAGGACAATGCCACCACTCTGGCCTGTGATGGCCAGGAGAACCCCAGTGTGTGCTCTTTTCACCAACTTTTCTTCCTCATAATCGCGTCCAGACTGCTCGGATTCGATTGGTGTTTTGGACGCCGCCACGGGCGTCTCCGACCACACGGGACCTTATTTCGGCGTCAACATGGGACATGCGTCGTGCGCGAACCTCGCAATCACCACCGTCGTGAGCGGGACGAAGACGATTACGACAACCGCCGCCGAGGTCACAACGCCGTTCTCCACGTCGCTCAGCCTGCGCATTACGAGCACACCGTCGAACATTCCCATCGACAACAAGAAGAACAGCGCGCGGGGCATCGAGTTCCATGCCGGCGCTGTCGGCGCGGTCGTACTCGGCGCCTTGGCGGGGGGGATGGTCTTGTTTTGAGCGTTTCTTCTTGATTCATCCGTATATTTTTCTTGTACAGACCCCGGATGGTGGTGTACCAGCGAATTCCCCAGCGGGCGCTAAATTGTTTTTTTAACTTGCTTGTTGAGTCCACCCATACCCTGCAGATATATTCATCATGCACATGTCTAGAACATTGCGGCGAACGCGAAGGAGGACGCCAATGGATGTATTGAGGCCATCCCGATGTTACCCGACGCTGACTCGTATGTTTACGGAGCGGGTTCGAGATCACCCGAACCCCGGGCATCATGTCATCATCTTGCCCCAGAAACACTCTTTCTCTTTCTCCCTCCACCTATACGTTTGCCAGACCGAGGTTGTGCAACACCATGGTGTCCTCCTCACCAGTCGCTTTCGAGCTAAATTCACTGGGGGCTCACCCTCCGGTTTCGCACCCTTCTGAAGCAAATCCAGTCTCCGTATCTGAAGATAGTATCGACACCCCGCCAACGCGGGGGCACCAGGCTCTGCTGTTGTTTTCTGGATTTCTGATCATCTTCCACATTATCGGAATCAGCGCGTATTTGGCATTTTCCAGGTATGCTCAAGATCGTTCGTGCCCATCTTGTCCCTCACGACGCGTCCAGGATTTCTACACGTCTCCAGAGAGTAACATTCCTTCTGCGCGTGGGAATGACGCGGTCGTCGCGCTGGTGGGAACGATTGGGAGCGGCTTGACTTGGAGCGGGGGGATTTTTGTCAACCCCTTGATCGCGCGCGTCAAAAGCATCAAGCTCATCACATTTTTTGGTGCGGCGATTATGAGCTGGGGCTACTATCGCCGACTGGGTGACCGGCCAAACTAGGAAGCCGGCCATTTGGATAATAGAAGCATATAGACGAAAAGGTATGAACAGGTTGTGCATGAGGAAGGGAATGGGACCTCAGACGCGACTGCAGGCCGAATTTGGAGGCGAGATGATGGATTGGTCATGAGCTGTGATCCGTTTGATCATTCGGCGGAGGGTGGGAAGATCAATTTCTTAACTCCGATTCGCCATCATACGCCCGTCTCGCCCGTTTCTCGACCAATCCTCGGTCAATCTGCGCAACTCAGATCTCGCCAGGTCCATCCTATCTGACATCCCACAGAGGGAGAGAATGGCCACACGAAAGGCGTGAAAGAAACTCTTCTGCACTGTTGGACGCACCATCATCAGCTGGCTTTTGGAAAGAATATCGATGCTTGGCGGACCCCGCTCCCATCCCATTTCTGTGACTGCGGATAGCCTCAAAACTGTATTCGAAAAGCGACTGAATCCACCGGCATTGCTTCCAAATTCCTTTGACGCAATGCAGCATAAAATCAACTGAATGCTTGCAGATATGATCCCCGATTCAACAGCAGATTCAACTGCTGAAAAATTCTTCTCCGCAGAATGGACTGAAGAACATATTGCATGGGTCAAAAATCACATACACAAGCATGGGATGGATAGCGCAACAGGCGAGGATGCCATCATATACGCGAAAATTCTCGAAATCCGAATGACATCCTTGCACATCTATGCAATGATTATCCACAAAAGAGATGGTCTGACTACGTGGTTCAGATCGGTCATAATTGGTTTTCTGAAGAAGGGTAAGCTAAATACAGACCCAGAGAGCTACAGGATAATTGCCTTGGAAAGCTGCGTGCTAAAAATCCTAACTCTCCTCATCCATAAACAAATCACAGACTCGGCCGACTCACATGGACTCATACCGGACTTTCAAAACAGCTTCAGAGAAGGATACCGAACGAACAACAATCCTTTCATCTTGTGCTGTGCAAAAGAATGGGCCCATGCTAAAGGACTCACGCTGTATGTTGCTGCAGTGGATATAATGGGCTGGAAACATCCACATTATAGTTCCATTTGGTGTGACATCAGTGAGCCATTAGGGACAGTCAGAGTAGGCGATTTGGACGTGATTCAGGCCTGCAATAAAGTGATTCTCGAATTTATTTATTGCCTGAATTGTGGGTGAATTGCTGTCAGTTCTGACCGTCCCGTGTTGCAACACGATTCTGATGTGCTTCTGATGTGCTTCAGGTGCAATTACCTGTTCTTGATCCGAATCACTTATGAAGCGCCATCCTGAATTGCCTTAAAGCGCCTCCAGAGGCGCTTCAGCAATTCAGACATGATTCAGAATTTCAGCAATTCTCCCATGCTTTAATGCAACTTAATCGTTTCTGAATCGCGGGCCTGAATTGTGTCTGAATCCCCTACTCTGACTGTCCCTATTCACATTGAGAATTTTTGTTCTGTGCTCATGCTGTCTGAGATGTAGCAACCAAGATTTCTGTCGGGTCCTCATACACATTGCCACTCTGTACGCTACATATTTGCAAGTGTCTGGACACTGCAGCATCCACTGACGTGCATATCAACTGTCTGAGTGCGGGCTACACCAAAACAAGGTGAGTGTAGCCACACACACCCCCTCCCACCAGCCCCTAGTCCTGCTCACTCCCCCAATATTGTTCGCCAAGCCTCGCCACCACATGCACGAGGACGAGGCATGCACTAAGGCACTCAGGTATGTGCGAGACACCCCACCTGTCACTTCCCTCGCAGTGACACACATTGGTGGCGTGGCTTTCACTAGTGCATAAGCACATCGGTAGCAATGCGGGACATGCCACAGAAGTGAGTCAAAGTGGTGGGAGGCGAAGTAGGCAATGCACGATGGCCGACATGAGGGTGACGCGCAAGGAATGCGGTGCTGCAATATGCGAACCATTAGTTCATCTAGAATACAAGAAATTTGCACTGCGCACCTAAATCTCAAAGTGTTCTTTGGCCAGTTCAGCATCATGAGAGAAGGGCAGGCCTGACACATTCAATGTGGCGAAGTAACCTATGCATAATTCACTGACATCCCAGCAATTTCGGACGACCTACCAAATGACCCTCTTCCATGTCGTATCATACTCCCATACCTTGCATCCAAATCCAGAGCCTGGTCTGTGAATAGGGCTTAAGATCACCGTTGCAAACAGAGGACTTGTACGAACCTGTATATCCCAATCAAGGAGGCCCAGAAAGACAATGTATGGTGTTTATGGGAGCCCAGGGATGGGGAGGGAGCAGGAGCGCAGGTCCCTGGACGTCTAGACAGCAGGACAAATGGGACAACGTGGGCGCAAGAGACAAGAGTGTTTCAAACTCCGCTCTTGGGGTTCGGCAACATCTTGGGGCATTGTGGACTTCGAGAACTTGTACTTAAATCATATTTCAGGAAATTATCTCCACTGCCCTGACATCAGCATCGACGTAGCGAACATGGCGCACGGCCATTAGTTATTAATTGTTGCCGTACTCATTGGCGGAAATTCCAACCTCGTTCGCTTTTTCTTATATTTACTTATATCCACTCGCTTGGCTTCGTTTTCATTCGACCTGCTCACACGGACTTCTCACTGGGCTTCAACTCTCAACCAATCATGTGCCTGATTACTTTTGGGCCATTGTGGTCGGTATTATTCAACCATGGTCCTATGGTGAATGGAAAACCTATGGAGGGGTCTCAGAAAACACCAATTTCATACTTTCGAGTCCACAGAACAGACGGGTTTTGGGCCCTCAGAAGCAGTGATTTGAACCTGTCAATGAAATCAGCAATACCCTGAACCCCCAACCGAACACGAGGTTTGGTCTGGTTTTTTTCCACCCCTCGAACCTGAATTTCAGTCAGGTTCAGGTTCAGTTCAGGTTTGACATCGGTTCAGAACCGAACTCCGGGAACACTACAAGTACCTGTGAGTTTTGGGCATATTTTGCATGCAAAGCACGAGAAATAAGTGTTGCACTTGAAATACACAGCTTCAATCCTTATTCGATGAATGTTTAACAACCAAAGACTCTTAACGAGGCCCCTGCAGGCACTTTGAAGCTGGTGATGCGGCCAAAATGGAGTCAAATACTCGTAAGTCTGGTGAAAAATTTGCTGGAATCCAAACCTGGATCCGCAATGACCTGTACCCGAACCCGCGAGTAGGCAAACTCGCGGGTTTTCCCATGCATCAACTCACCATGACCTGCACTTGTGCTATGCCTTGATTATCACCCATGGCCAAGCTCATTCCTCATGAATTAATTTAACTATTTACGCTACTTTAGAAGGCCCAAGATGAGTGAGATTGATGATGTGCAAAGCTCTCCAGGGTTCCCTTTCACATCCAGGTTTACTGAACTCGGAAATGAATTGTGAGGAATTTACATAGTGACAATTGACCGAAATATTATACTGTTCTCTAAGGGGCCTCATTTGTGCCAGATTACAAAACACTGTGTCTGTGTGTGTGTGTGGGGGGGGGGGGGGCTGTCCACTAACCTCGCAGTTTAAATGCACTGTGCCCACTGCTTCCTTGCATATGGCCTTCAAGCCTCTGCCTCGCCCAAACCAGACACCATCAATGTATGCATGCTAAGCAGCTTGCAGGAGCAGTTTCCTGCTAGATGGCAAAGACCATGCGGTCCTAAGTGACAGTGGATGGGATTGTCAATGAGTGCTGCATCGGAATGGTAGATGCAATTTTTCACTTGTATGAGCTGTGAATTTCCTTCATGAGGTTGAGGTGGTAAATTCACACATTTATCCGAAGTACTTCAAACTCCAAACCACATATACAAACACTGGGGATGAGCACAAAATTTAAAAATTGACATCAGTAGGTCACATAGGGTCATGATGTGATCGTGTGACAGAATTCTAGGAGAGATTCTAGGAATTCTAGAGCACCCAATCAGGCCCTTGCAATTCTCAGTAGACATTTCAGTCTGTGGGATGCTCAGAAATAAGTAAAATACTCCCTGGTTTGTCCTCGAAGCTACCAAACTCTGTACCCAGATCTGTGGCTACCTGAAGGCACAGGTACCTGAACCCACAAGTCAGGATATCTGGGGGTTTTCCCATAGTTCGACTTCCAGTGACTTGTGCCATCCCTTGGTCTTATACAAACCCGTCTTGGCCTTGATCCTACAATGAGTTAGCATTGGCTAAATGTAATGATGGACATGTACCTTAAAAGCAAAGGCAGAGACCTCCTCGAGGTCCTCTGTGAGCTTCTGATTATATGGGATCCTCTTCTTATTCTGGCCAGTCTTGAAGCCGTACATGACTTTGACAAGGGGCTTGATTTTGGTCTTCAGGTCCCTGTGCAATTGAGGCCTCTGAGAAGAAATCTCAAGTCAATTGGCCAATAATGGGAGCAAGCAGACACACCAATATAGCTACTGCAGGTGTCAATGGTAGCCTTCCACCCATCTCCTCACAGGTCGCATTCCACGAGTGCTGGACCATGCGAGTTCTCAAACCTGCAAGAAGGCATGAGTTGCACCTACAATTCCAGTAAAGGCCTGTTCCACACAAATGCACAGACAGTGCAACAATGGTGGGCATTGCATCGAGTTTGATGGGGCCAATATGCCATCAGGTTCACATGATTTAGTCACAAAGATGGCTGCATAGTGCAGTGGTTAATGCTGCTGTCTCTCCTCACAAAATACCCCAGGTCATAGGTTTGAACCTGGTGATGGGATGTTTTTGGTTGCCCCACCCTTGAACACTGTTTAAACCTTGCTCAAGCAGAGCAGATCAGTGATTAATCGGTGATGAACCAATGTTCAAATTTTCTTGGGTGTTCTTCCTATCATTCATGCCAGGCAATGGCCGCACCCTGCTCAACCAAATCAGTGCTCAAACCTGATTTTCGGTCAAGACCAGAATTGCTTAATCAAACTTCATATAGATTCTTCTGATTAGTGACTATCCACTCCTCGGTGTGGGTTCGCTTTTCGCTTTTCTTTAGCTGTGGTTCTTTCTGATAATTTTCAGTGCTCCATCCTGCCATTCGTTTGGCATTCTTTGAGACATCGGATTGGGATCCTGAAGTCCCGAAACGAGCTCGTTCTTTGTTGACAGCGTTGGTCAGGGAGTATTCTAACAGCGCTGCCACGATGACATCTGTGAGCGCCTCGAAGCCTGCAAAGGGAATTTTCGCAATGGCCGTCAAGGGACATGCCGAGACAAAAAAAAAAAAGATTTGGTTTGCAGGGAAAGATGAAGTTGACATGTATTTCAGGGTGGTGGAAGGTAAATCATTGCTCTCACATTCCCGATATTTATTGATGTCGTGTCTCAGCAAAATCAAGGCACCCTTCTGTCAATCGTGCACGTCGCAAGAGACATTCTTGCAATCCCAGGGGTCAGTATAGCTGTCGAGCGGCTTTTTCGAGCATGAAACACACCTTGACTGATGATCGAACATCAATGACCCCCGAGAACTCATCTATGTGCATTGTAACGAAAGGAACAGCTGAAATCTGGGCGGTGTGATGGGCTCGACTGGATGCAACTGCTCAACATCAACAAATATTCTTAATATATTCTGATATGTATTAATACATTTGGTGACTTTCCATAAGCATAAAATATTCCCAGGGAGTATCTGAGCAATTTCCGCCGCCATGCCGAGGCAGCTGTCAGGACCCCATCAACTGCATCACACGAGAACGTACAAGATTTATTGTGAATCTATTCAAATCTGTAAGAATCTGTACAGGGGGTACCTACCCCCCCAACAGATTTGAATAACCGCGACATTTGCTTGAATAATGGATTAGGCCATCACTCCTCCCCAATTGAGGTTCGTGTCACACCTGTCACATCGTGTCTCGATCACCACTCCGCTACTTCCAGCCTCCAGGCTACTGCTTTGTTGCATGGTGGTGATGTAGGCATGATCACTCCAGCTCATGTAGAGAACTTGCCATGGAGTGGTTCCACGAGGATTGCGAAGAAGCTGCACGCTGATAAGGCATGTATCTGCACATGTATGAAAATCGCATTTTTTGTGACTTTTCATCCTTAAGGCCTTTCATCTAGACAAGACCAGCTACTTAGAGTAAATATCCTCCCTGGGATAGTGTACTTAGACTGTAGAAGGCTGCAAGCCAGCTTAAAGAAACTAAAACCAGAGTTACTAGATCTAAGCCGGCCTGGCTAAGGTTGGACTAGATCAAGTTTACTCGCCCATGCTGGGCAGAGTTCTGTGGGAGGGTTCATGCAGGCCCACCCGCCGAAGTCTGTGCTCGAGGTCAATCAAGGGGAACTACAGAGGAGCTAACAAAGGCGGCATTGGCTTGATAACCAGCAGGTGGTAGTTGAATTCCTACGGGAAGCAACTAATAAGTCGAGCCAAGAAGATAGGGAAAGAAATGAGTGTGGGGAGCTAGTTGTGGGAAGCTACGGTTACCCCTGGAGAACCTACCCACGAAAGATTCAGTGGCTAATAAGAGATGATGCTTCGGCAGGAGGGAAACCCATTGCTACCCGCGGAAAGGGGTCTAACCAACCCGTGTACCTGAGGATCAGAGTGGCGTGCTTATTGTTCCTTCGGCAATTTGGCTCGCTTAGAGATAGTATTGGGAACTCGCGCTTATTCGGAGTGGACCTACCCGCGGGACTTGTAGTCGCTAGGGAGGGCTACTTTGACAGGCAACTGACAGACCGAGACATCAAGGGGGAGCCTCCTGCATTGCTAATTTGATTAATATCAATGATTTCTTATCTCCGTTTAGTTGTGGCAAAATGTATAAAAAGGTGTAGTCTACTTAGTTTGTAGCAGTGAATCTTACCCCCACATTACGGGCTCTGGGACTAACTAGAATCTAATAAAACTTGATTGAAGAGAAAAGACCTTAGTAGTGAATAACCATTAGCCTCGAGATAAGATTTCATAAGTGCTCATCCCACGAGGATTGGTAGCCAGTTGTCTGACCCGCAGTCTTTCTCTAGATTCCTTAGTAGCTGGGAGCTCAGGACCTAGTTTTAAGTTTGAAACCTCTGGTCCCGCGGAATCTAAGAGTGTGATCCTGGGAGGCCTGGGGCTCGGACCATTCATTTGCTGCGCTCGGATTTCTAAGGATTGTTGGTTCGCTCCCGCGGAACTAGTCTTCTGCACATTTAGAACTGGGACCAGTACTACTGTACAAGGACCGCTTAGAATTGAATCTGACCTACACTATTTGATGGGTGATACGTACCCACCTCCCCGAACACAATACGATAGTATTTGAGATTGAGGAGTGATTAGTTTGGTGGTTAGTTGGGTTGAGTTAGAGTCTCTCTCGCTTTGCCCAGCACACTAGTGCGATTTCACTGCCGCACTCAGGTGCAGCGTTTCAGCGCGGCAAAGGCAAGGCAATAACCTGTTTGGTAACCTTTGGTTTGTGCCTCTCCGCGCACTGCGGCCCGCCTGTGTGCCTCCTCCACCCCAAGCATAGTGATAATGCTTGCAGTCCCTACAACCATCTCTTTGTCTTCACTTGCATCCTCCTCCAATGTTATCCTCATGTTGAAGCAGCAAAAGTGTGTCAAACTCCATGTAGCAATCAGAGACACGTTGTTTGGCACGACCAAGAGGTCCAAATAATCGACATATAACTTGGGGTAGAGGGCCGTGGCTATGCCTGGCAAGATCTTGTACTCATTGCCAAGGGGTGGCCATATCAAGACTTTCCGAAGATTTTGTTGCTTATATAAAACTATGCAGTGAGCAGATGGATATACAGGCTGATATAACGTTGAGGTTGACATGGATGACAAAAGAGAAATGCTGAATGTGAAGAACACATCTCATTAAGTATGGACTTCATTGCTACAACCATATAAAGAAGCTGAGGTAGGTAGGTAGGTAGGTAGGTACTGTACGGACATGTATGGAGGCAATGGTCACGGTCACGATCGTGTCCGTTGCGTTGCTAATTTTTACTGGGGTCACGCTCATGGAGGGGTCCGTTGCCTAGAAAATAGCGTGACATCGAAAAAAAATCTAATATTCTCCAAAAAAATCTATGAGCTCGTTTTACTCCTCCTCGTCGCTGGCAGCGTCATAATTGTCGCCGCTATCTTCCTCGCCCTCCGAATCCGATTTTTCGACAGGTGCTCTGACGTCCTCCCAGAGTCTACCCTCATTGTTAAATGCCCAGATATCTTAGGCTGCTTCCGCCGCTACCAGCCCTCCTGACGATTTTGTGGTTGATCTCCTGGTGTTGTAGGTG
>JARGXW010001293.1:0-26470 GCA_029204085.1 Mycena sp. CBHHK59/15
CTAGGGTGTGCCCCTTCACCCATCCACGTTCCAATCACTAACAAGGACGGTAGGTGTTGGCAGTGCGCCTTGACATTTCTTCCCCAATCCTTCCTGCCTTACACCTCGTTGGACACGCCACTTTCAGGCCACAACGAGGTGTAAGACTCTTGTGCATTTTCTAGTAGTCTACTTTTGGTATACTTCTGCCGTACTTATAGCGTACTTGTAAAATTGTAGTTGGCGGATATTCTTTGTATTGAATTATGCTTAAACGTGAGCTTAACCCTAACCTACGATGCATTATTCCAAATTCCAATCTCTAACAAGGACGGTAGGTGTTGGCAGTGCGCCTTGACATTTCTTCCCCAATCCTTCCTGCCTTACACCTCGTTGGACACGCCACTTTCAGGCCACAACGAGGTGTAAGACTCTTGTGCATTTTCTAGTAGTCTACTTTTGGTATACTTCTGCCGTACTTATAGCGTACTTGTAAAATGTAGTTGGCGGATATTCTTTGTATTGAATTATGCTTAAACGTGAGCTTAACCCTAACTACGATGCATTATTCCAAAAATGCGATGATACACATAGACTATGACACAAGCTAGCAATGGACAGTATGGCTGACGGATATGGCAAAGGAATTGAGGCCTGTAGAATGTCGGATGTCAAGAAGGAAACAGAAAGGCTCAATGTACGCAGCGGATGTTGGTGGCTGAAGTCGGGCCTCAGACAGGTCACGCCCCCTAGAAATGTAAAATCATGTGATGTGAAACATGACATAAGCACAACCATCATGTCGGATCCCTCGCACGATTCCAAGGTCCTTTCACACTCCATATGTTGCCCGTGGCTGGGGCTCTGTGTAGTAGAATTGAATAGTTCAGGCTGTGAGGATCATGTGGAGGAAAAATGCCGCTTGCCGGAGCACCGTCCGGTTCGGGTAGCCGGACCCACGGCGATCGGATGACACATTTACCATGCAGGATCACAAAGCTGACAAATCTTTTCCCTCTTTCTCCTGTACTTTTAGTCGGCAATAGGCAATGAGCTGAATGGATCATCAGACCGTGAACATGCGAGATAAAGACTAAATGTGTTCCCTTTGAGAAAATCTGCCTGTGCTCAGGGCAGGCAGTGGCAATATGCAGCTGCCAGTCAAAGCGACCCATTTTGCAAACTTGCGGCTCAGGGCCTCGCGTACGAATGTGCAGAGAGGTTAGCGACTGGAGATAGAAGATATATGTACACTACAGGCCCTCTGAGTGACCCCACCCAGGTTTATCGTAGGCAGCGCCGGATATGCGGCATGCATGGTCAAAGCGACCCTTTTTGCAAATTTGCGGCTCAGGACATCCCATACGGATGTGCAGAAAAGTTAGGGGCTTGAAATGCAAGAAAAGGACGAACCACAGGCCCTGTGAGTAGATCATCCCGGATTCAGCGCAGGCAGAACACAATATGTGGTGTGCACGGTGAAAGCACCTGACGTGGCAGACTCACGGCTCAGGACATCCCATATGGACCTGCAGAAAAGTTAGCGGCTTGAAATGTAAGAAAAACACGAACCACAGGCCCTGTGAGCAAATCTTCCTGGATTCAGCGCAGGCAGAACACAATATGCGGTGTGCATGGTCAAAGCGACCGATATCGCAGACTCACGGCTCAGAACATCCCATATGGACCTGCAGAAAAGTTAGCGGCTTAAAATGCAAGAAAAACACGAACCACAGGCCCTGTGAGCAAATCTTCCCGGATTCAGCGCAGGCAGAACACAATATGCGGTGTGCACGGTGAAAGCACCTGACGTGGCAGACTCAAGGCGCAGGACATCCCATATGGATGTGCAGAAAGGGTAGCACCTTGAAATGCAAGAAAATCACGAACCACAGGCCCTATGAGTGACACGGGCGACGTTTATCGTAGGCAGCGCCTGATATGCAGCCTGCACGGTCAAAGTTACCTAAAATAGGCAAAAACCCGAAATGCGATTGGAAGACTTCAAGGTCGACGGCGGGATATTACACGATTCCGGTGAGTAGTGTGAATAATGCGTACTGATGAGTTGGGGAACCCATAATACGGGAAACGGAGACCAGGGGAGAGGTAGAGATAGATCTACCTAAAATAGGTAAAAACCCGAAATGCGATTGGAAGACATGCAAATCGACCGCCAAATATTCAAGGATTCGGGTGGGTAGTGTGAATGGAATGTACTAATGAGCTGGCCAATGCAGAATATGGAAAACGGACACCAGGCAAGAGCTAGAGACAAAGTTGCCTAAAATAGCGATTGGAAGACATGCAAATCGACCGCCAAGTATTCAAGGATTCGGGTGGGTAGTGTGAATGGAATGTACTAATGAGCTGGCCAACGCAGAATATGGAAAACGGACACCAGGCGAGAGCTAGAGACAAAGTTGCCTAAAATAGGTAAATACCCGAAATACGATTGGAAAAACATGCAAATCAACTGCAGAATATTACAGGGTTCGGGTGGATAGTGTGAATAATGCATATGTATGAGTCGGGATATGCATAATACGGGAAACGGACACCAGGGGAGAGCTAGAGACAAAGTTGCCTAAAATAGCGATTGGAAGACATGCAAATCGAACACCAAATATTCAAGCATTCGGGTGAGTAGTGTGAATGGAATGTACTAATGAGCTGGCCAACGCAGAATATGGAAAACGGACACCAGGCGAGAGCTAGAGACAAAGTTGCCTAAAATAGGTAAATACCCGAAATACGATTGGAAAAACATGCAAATCAACTGCAGAATATTACAGGGTTCGGGTGGATAGTGTGAATAATGCATATGTATGAGTCGGGATATGCATAATACGGGAAACGGACACCAGGGGAGAGCTAGAGACAAAGTTGCCTAAAATAGGTAAAAGCCCGAAATGCGATTGGAAGACATGCAAATCACATGCACAATATTACAGGATTCGGGTGGATAGTGTGAATGGAATGTACTAATGAGCTCGCCAACGCAGAATATGGAAAACGGACACCAGGCGAGAGCTAGAGACAAAGTTGCCTAAAACAGGTAAATACCCGAAATGCGACTGGAAGACATGCAAATAAACTGCAGAATATTACAGGATTCGGGTGAATAGTGTGAATGAAATGTACTAATGAGCTCGACAACACAGAATACGGAAAACGGACACCAGGCGAGAGCTAGAGACAAAGTTGCCTAAAGTAGGTAAAAACCCGAAATGCGATTGGAAAACATGAAAATCGACTGCAGAATTTTACAGGCTCGGGTGAATAGTGTGAATAGAATGTGTTAATGAGCTGTCGAACGCAGAATACGGAAAACGGACACCAGGCGAAAGCTAGAGACCCAATTGACTAAAATGAGCTAAATCCCGAAAATTGACGGTTAGACATGAAATCTGAACGCCAAATATTCCAGGGTTTGGGTCGGTAGCGCAAATAAAGTGTACAAATGAGTGAACGAACACAGATTAATCGAAAGGCAGCGCGGAGGAGTGCTACAGTAACAATTGCCTTATATGGAAATCCCGACAAGAAAAAATCGTCGCTCCCGCCCGCAAATCGAACGCGCATCGAAAACTAAAACCGAGGCGATGATCAGCGACCCTGAATGCCCCGTTTGAGACACTCAACTCGCGATTCGAACGAGGTCGAGGAATAGCCCCCCCCATTCCTGGATGCATATAGATAGAAGGGCATATTCAAAAGCAGCTTTGGATCCCCGTGATAAACACCGAAGATGTCGCCCTTCACACGAGCATGACCTGTGATGGGACCGTAGGCCTACAGACCCCAGTCTGTTGAGATTTGTAAATAGATAAAGAGGACATGGTGCTTACGGGTACAGAGGGAGTAGTGTTCATTGCACGTCATGACCTGTGATGGGACCGTAGGCCTACAGACCCCAGTCTGTTGAGATTTGTAAATAGATAAAGAGGACATGGTGCTTACGGGTACAGAGGGAGTAGTGTTCATTGCACATGAGTTCCGAGTATCAAGACTAGTAAATGTTCCCAAAGGCGTGCGGAACCTGCTGCGTGATAGCACCCAGCAAGTACAGAACCGGAGACTGCGAAGCGACTGGGCACCGAGCAGTGAAGCAGGAGCAGAAATATCGAGAGACTGGGAGGCGACGCAGCACCTGACAGCAAAGCGAGAGGCTAAGATATAGAGAAAAGGAGTAACGAGCGGAAAGGTCGGGCACTACGTGGCGACGTTGCACCGCACAGCTGAGAGGGAAGGGATGAGAGGCGATAATCGTCACCGATCAGTATTATGTAAGATGGAGACAAAGCAAATCATCGGCGATCACTATTATGTAAGACGGATCAAGTGTCCGCCAAGTAACTCACCAACACGGCTGTCCGGTGTATTACCGCTGGACAGTGCACTGGGTTTCCTCCCAATAAACAAAGGGTACCTCTCCTTCTTGTGGCGCTGTACCGCCGCCGTGCATGGACGCGACCCCCGGTGAGGCATTACGAAAATTTTGGGTTTCGAGTTAGCAACCAATTGCCCTTTAGGAAGGGCGGAACCCAAATAAGGCAACCGTAGGGTTCCAAAATTAGCCCAAAACAAGCCCATATCCACTTTTGAGCATTACTACCTGGGATATAGGCAATGATCAAGGAGGGTCCATTACGCGTTACATTGCCTCCATACATGCCGCAATAGTAAGTAAAATGCACACGGAGAATAAATAAAAAAATCTCGTTTTAACGCCGAGTTTAATCCACATACTCAAGTAAATCGACTGTCCTTTTACTTCTCTCTGACGATACGTCTTACGACTTCGCTAGAACTGCACCTCACCACTCTCTTCGATGCGACTACGTCGTCGAGGAGACCAGACGTTGAGTCCGGCCCAGCATAGGGCAATTGCTCGTGCCAGACTGCGAATCGCCATGCGAACACCACCCCCGAGGAACTCCAGATGCGGCAAAGTTCCACATACTCAAGTAAATCACCTGTCCTTTTCCTTCTCTCCGACGATACGTCTGACGACTTCGCTAGAACTTCACCTCACCACTCTCTTCGATGCGACATAAAGAAAAAAATCTCGTTTTAACGCCGAGTTTAATCCACATACTCAAGTAAATCGACTGTCCTTTTACTTCTCTCTGACGATACGTCTGACGACTTCGCTAGAACTTCACCTCACCACTCTCTTCGATGCGACTACGTCGTCGAGGAGACCAGACGTTGAGTCCGGCCCAGCAAAGGGTAATTGCCCGCGCCAGACTGCGAATCACCATGCTAGCACCACCCCCGAGGAACTCCAGACCCGGCAAAGTCTACGCCTTCACTATCGGGGACCTTGGCGCCGACCCCCCGAACCGCCGGACACGACGTGCATGGGAACGCGATATGGCGAAGATCGTAAAGGTCGGACGCACAAATAATATCGTTCGCCGCGCTCGAGAATGGCGGAAGCAATGCCCCGGGCAAGTGAAGATCTGGCAGTGGTATTACGAGACAAGATATGCCGCGAAACTTGGTGCGTTTATAAGAAGTTTGCGTTCGAAGTGAACATTAATTTCAGGCCTGTGCGGTCGGGTTATGTACATGGATGACTAGGTAGATGATTTCTAGGTCAAGACGCGTGGTGGGGGCCAACGGTGTGGTAGAAATGCAGTTGTATAGGGGTCCGATTTGTCGCATGAAAAAATTGGAGGGGGGGAAGGACGTTTGGATTCACAGATAATATTTTCTCCCGGCATATATTGCCCAGTTTGAGCATTTGGGCACAAGGTACATGATTGCGGCTGTGGGACTCATGGTAGATGCCCGTAGTTAAGCAAAAATGCAGTTGTATATGTATCCAATTTCTCGCATAAGAAATTGAAAGCAGGGCAAGGATGTTGCGGTCGCAGCGAATATTTTCTCCTGGCATATGTTGCCCAGTTTGGGCATTTCCGCACAAGGTACATGATTGCGGTGGTTGGACTAGTTGTAGAGCCCCACGGTGTGGCACAAATATAGTTGTATGTGTGTCCAATTTGTCGCATAAGAAAATGGAGGCAGGGCAAGGACGTTGCCGTAGCACGAATATTTATTTCAGCCCCGTTTGGTCAACTCACGGACGTAGATGAGTTGGTACATAATTTGTACGTCAGGACACATGGTGGGCCCCGCTTTTGGGTAAAAAATTCAGTTGTATATGGGTCGCATTCGTCGCATAAGAAGTTGCAGGCGGAGCAAGAACTTTGCGTTCACAATGAATATTTATTTCAGCGTTGCATCGTGAAGTCTTTCGCTGGCCACATAAAAGCTCTTTCTACCCTAGCAGACGGCTACATGCATGCATTTGGTGCTGTGAGGGTGACGATCTGTGCACAAATGGCTGGTCAAGGCGCCCAACAATGCGCCCCGGCTTATGTCATCACCACAAGTTGTGATGCTGACAAAGCAATTCCCAAAAAGGGATCCAAGTACACTTCTGCGCCTCTCCAAGCAGATATGCGAGAAACACCACTCAGAAAGACATAAAGGTCGGTTGTGAATTTGTATTTTAAACTGGACAGCCCTGAGATGAAAAGAAAGTGGCATTTATCTACACATCATCGGATTATATGAAAGACGCGTGTCCTGCATCACTGACGATGAACGCCTGCCCAATGTATGGTGGAAAAGTACTTGAATAAAAAATATCACTGATTTTGTAATAATCTAAGTGTTCCCAAAAAATTTTGGTCAGGCCTATTTGGTAGGGTAATGGCAGTGCCGCACTAGGTACATCATTGTGGATGCTGGACCCGTGGTAGAAGCCTGTGATTTGGTAGAACTGTAGCTGAACATAGGACGCATTTGTCGCAAAAGAAAGTGAAAGCAGTAGAAGCAGGTTGCTCTCACAAGAAATATTTTTACGGGGCCTTTGTGGTCACGATGTGGTAATGTCACACAAGGTACATGATTACGGAAGTAGGACATGTGGTAGCAGCCCGTACTTTTGTAGAAATGTAGTTGTATATGGCCCTCATTTGTCGCACAAGAAATTGGAAGCAGTGCATTGAGTTTGCGTTGACTGTGAATTTTTTCTGGAGGCACATCTGGTCAGGTGATGCAAGTGCCGCACAAGGTACATCATTGCGGAGGAAGGACACCCGGGAAAGGCCTGCGCGTTGGTGGGAATATAGTAATATATAGGTCGGATTTGTCGCACAAGAAATGGGAAACGGTGAATGACGTTGGCTTCCACAGGGAATATTTTTACCTAGCATGTGTGGCCCCATTTGGGCAATTCCGCAGAAGGTACATGTTTTGCATGGGCGGGACATGTGGTAGAGGCCTGCTCTTTGGTCAAAATGTAGTCCTATATAGGCCACATGAGTCGCAGGAGAAACTGGATGGCGTGCATGAAGTTTGCGACCACAACGAATGTCTTCTTCACGCCGTTTAGTGCTGTTTTTGGCTTCAAAACGCAAAATCGCGTGTTGCGTCCGCTATAAGTGTCGGAGGAGGCTGAATTTTTGGTATGGTATACATTGACATGTGGTAAAGACATAGAGCGCGAATCATGTACAGTTGAGGCCTATCCATGGCACGATCGACGGTGATTGAGGATGTGGAGCGTGCGATCAATAGTGATCGGCAATCATACCAAAAAAGGAAATTTGATCCCGATCGGATAGGGGGGCCTATCCGAGGACTAACTACTATAGCTAGGAGAAAAAGTTCGACCACTACATCACGCTAGCGGCTCGGCCGACAGAACAACCGGCCCAACACCACTGATTACAGCAATGTCCGAGATCGTATCCTCACATTCTGCAGCCCTCTGCTACGGATTATACAGAACCCAAATGTCTTGCAAGAGTCCGCGGTTCGGAACAACTTCCTCGAAGGCATCAGTTATCGAATTTTTAGATTCTCTGCCTCCTCGTCGAGGGAGAAAATGCTTCACCTACGCACTGTATGGGCGAGGGTGCAGCTGGTAAGTCCCAAACCTTGATTATGGCATGTTGCTCATTCAGCCTTTCCAGCTATGGCCCGACGGGCGAATTTATTACTAACTTGACAATCACCCGCTTACTGTCAAAAAACGAGGAAGACCTCAGCAACCAGCTCTCCAATACGCTTAGCGAGCTTATTGCCGATGACCCGGACCGATTTGACGACCACGACGAGACCTCGGACCTAATCCCGCTCAAATACTTCGTTTCTTTCATACTGACGCCCTTCATGGCTGCGCTGCTGATTGCAAAAGACAGAGGATCACTGTGGAAGATGCACACAATGTCCGAGACGCTAGCAATGAATTTGGTAACGTAATGCAGCCTGACGATGACGATGAAGACGACTAAATTGACCTCCTGCCTCGCCAAAATACCGTGGCCATGAAAGGGACGACAAACTTTTTTTCTCTCAGCCACCCCGCTTCCGAAGGATTGCACCGGTACGTCAACCTCATTTGAAGCGAATCCGTTGTGAATTATGACCCCTTCATCCTTAGGACCCACCGCTTGCACCGACGCCAAGGAATGAACCTGTATGTTAAATCCCGAATTTACTTCTTACAAATTTTATGCCGGAACTAGGACGTCAAGCCTACGAACACCAAGGCTAACTGTGTAAGTGAAACCCCAGATTTACTTCTTACGTATTTTATCCTTGAATTAGGACGTCAAACCGACTCCGAATAAGCCGAAACCGATATCCAAAGCCACAATTTCCGTTACGGATTTAGTAGAAGTTCTGGCGCCAAGTCGTCTGTTTGATATCTCTAATGCGTGACCAGCCGCATCCAAAGGACAAGAATCCAACAAGAAGCCAATGCCCTCAACGAAACAAACATCCCGCAGGCAGAAAACGAGGCAGTGAGTTTCAATTGCAATGGAACCATTCACCCGACTCAAGCCATGGCAGAAGAGTGCTATCAAATCAAATTACGGGACCCGGTCTAGATCCGAGCCTGCAAACCTTTCAATTACATCTAGAGATTCGTTGCATCGTTTCCTGCAGTGTATAATTACCTCTCCTCCTTGTCAGTAATTAATTTTCTACCCCTTAATGGGCGCTCAGGCTGATTTTGGTGCGCAAGTGTTCCGTGTCCCACCAGTCTCCGATGCGAGCGCTGCCCTGTCTAGAAGTATGGCACATGAACCCCGGCTCTCGATGACGCACATCGATTCGTCGACGCTTGTGGCCTGCTTTTGGGAAGGTGGCGCTTTGACCTCGCGGGATCTCTGCTCTTCGTTGATAATTAATTGTTCTATCAATAATGGGCGCTCAGGCTGATTTTGGCACCCAGGTGTTGATTGTCCTGTCAGTCTCCGATGCAGCGCCGCCCTGCCCAGAATCATGTCACATGAACCCCGGCTCTCGATGACGCACATCGATCCGTCGACCCTTGTGCCTTGCTTTCTCTTCTTCTGCTTCCTTCGGCCTGGGTTCGAACCTCACTCCCCACTCCTTTTTTAATTGTTGGCGGTTCAAACTGTTGTTTGAACAAATCAACCATCAAACAGGATTATGCGTTGAGACGCCAATTGTTTAATCAAACTTTATATGGTTACTGGTAGATGGCAAGCTGGCACCAAAGCAATCCACTAAAACTTTCTCTATGTGGATGGGTCCAGTCATCCGGCAGTGAGTGTTCGTCCATAAGTAGACCACTCCATGTGTTCAATGCCAACTGTTTTTTCAACGCCAGTGGACCAAATTTAATTTTGTCGGTCAATAATCGGTCGCGTCGTAGAGCTGCGTTCACACGTTTTTCAACCAAAGATTTTTTTTGGCGATCTCATCTCAATCCACGGATCTATCTGTAAATGACTGCCAACACCAATGTGTTCAGATAAAAGATGCGTGCCAAAGTGGGCCCATTTGAATCTCTGCCTCCGAGTCTTGAACCTCATCCAGAACTTCGACCTGATCCATGGGTTAGGTCACCGCATCGATAATCATACAGTATGGACTTGCCTTACTACCATGAATCATGTCATGAAGTTTACCGACATCCACGAGCGGTTATCCCAACGCCCTCGCGACATCCTGCGTGTCTGGCTTGAATCCCTTGGAAATATGAACTTCACGGATTAAATCGTATGCTGTCTCGTCCCATTGGCTCCTTCGCATACTTGCTATAAGCTGTACTCGAGGAAAGCCAAGTTCTGCAGACGCTTCTTCAGACAACCTGTCAGCGCCCTGGGGATCCAAAGACCAATAGTATGTCTCGTTCTCTGGCGGTAAAGGGACTGTGAGGCGACCTTCAGAAGCTTCCGCTTCGGCAGGGAAGAGAAACAGATACACATCATGTGTTGGGGTGTCGGCCATGAAGGTTCCTTGGAGGGTGAACTCATCCGCATCATAGAATATTGACAGACAAAATTCAACACCGGAAATGGTGACTGTGCAGGCGGTTACACTGTATTCTGCGGTATTGGTTGAAGTTCATACCGTATTGGTCTGGCGTGGATTGGGAAAGATTTAGCGCAGACAGAATGGCTAAAACAGAGAGCTCACCGGCGTTGAAAGCCGTCATGGTCATGACATAGTTGGCCTGTGAGAGCCAGCCTCTTTGAATAGCGGTATCACAGGCCACGTCCAGCCCAATGTATTTGTTGACGTATACCGGCATTGCGTCCGTTGGAATGTTGGTAATGGCGACGCTGACATAGGGTCATCAGGTTGATTTCCTCAAACGTCCCAGAGACGCACCGTGTCCACCCACTGAAGGATACTTCACCATCACCTTCCTTGACCTCGGGGGAAGGACCATCGCCTCCATAGGAACATTTCCAAGCAGAAGAATAAAGGTCCGTGGACTCCAAAGAGTCGGACAATGCAAACTTGGAAAATGGGTCAAAATGATCTGAGGTGGGAGAATTTCGACAGGAAAGGGATCCGAGAAGAACAATGCCCGCCCCCGAAATTCGCATGGGCGTCCAGTATCCTGTGTTACATAAGATCCGATGGATATCGTCAACAGTCATCCTTGACAGAATTCTTTGATCCCAGTTAGGGTCAGATGTGAGGTCAATGTCCAAAGAATTGGGACCCGACATTTTGCTGCCTGACTTCTTGCAAAAGTCTGACATCTGCGGGTCTGATCCTACGGAAGTCTAGAGTGTACCACAGAGTGAATGAGAGTACTTCGCTGCACAAAGCAGGTCTCACCGCCGTCATCATTAGTGCTGCGTCCTTGCACACTGAATGTCCCTCCGCTAATCGAAAAATGGTGGCAGTTGTCCAATGCCACAACTCTGGCGGGCATGATCAGTTGTGTACTTCCAAGCTCCCGGGATATCGATGTGGACACATACCTCGTCTCTGGAGTGTGTGTCATGTCCGGAATGAGAGCTTCAAGTCAGTTTGGGTGACGGATGAGTGGAGACGTTACTTTGTCGACTGTTGGAAGCAGGAACTCAGATGGTCTCAGATGGTAGCCAAAAAGGCAGGTCTCAGATGGTGGGCACAGATGGGAGGCGAAAAGCACAGATCAATTGTACACTAGCTACATATATATGTCTGAGACACACAGCAGTAAGGCTATGTGCACGGGAGTATGTACAGGAGTAAGGCTATGTGCAACGGGGGGCTTCTTGATCCGTTCCCACCACCATCTCCCCCTTACGTTGGGACGAAGGGAGATTGGTGGCGAAGATGGGCCAAGGAGGGTATGCAGCCAGGGTTTGCAGCCCAAGGGTGACCCCCGCACCCGCGTAGCGTGAGCTACACCGCAGATAGCGGAAGGAGCCTACGAGCCCTCGTGCCTACGAGCACCACATACTATTAGGGGAAGTCAGAGTGGGCAAATCAGCGTCGATTCACGCTCGAATCACGCTCGAATCACATGTCGATTCTGATGCGATTCAGAGCCGTGTTTCGATCATGAATCGAGTTTCGCTGAATCGAAAGTGAATCGCTGTTCCTCCTCCGGAGGAGGAACACCCTCTGAATCGACTTCTGAATCGATGCCCGCTCTCCCTTCAGTCCGCAGATTGTGACTTATCTTCAAGACAAATAACATAAAAATAATATATATTTATTTCATATCAGACTCTTTCTTACACACATTGTGCCCCTCGTCGTCTCTCATGGCCAAATCTTCTGCTAAACCCAAGGCACCCAAAGCCCCCAATTCCCCGAAAGCCCCGAAGAAGGCCCCCACCAAGGGCAAGCGCAAACCGGTTCTCACCGAGAAAGCAGCCCTCGCGCAAAAAGCCACCGCAAAAAAAGCAAAGAGAAAAGCACTGGTTGGCGACGACTCCAGGGACGAAACGATGGACAGCGAGGACTCGGATGCAGACGGGGCATGATCAAAAGGATACCAGGAAGTGATGATGTAATTAAATATCACAAGTTAAGATATAATTGGGACATAGTCAAGAGGCTTTGCTACGGGCTTTGGGAGGGAGAATCGAAGGTAGAATCGAAAGTAGAATCGGGTCGGTCAAAGCTGGACAGCGATTCATGATCGAATCACGGCGAAACACAGTTCAGAATCGCATCAGAATCGACGCGTGATTCGAGCGTGAATCGACACTGATTTGCCCACTCTGACTTCCCCTATTCTCCGGCCAAAGACTCTGGACGACGCTGGATATTCAATGGACAAGGGTATGTTCTCCTAGCTACCCTTCCCCCCCATCCCTCCTCGTTGCTGCGACGACAACGACCCGCACGACCCACTCCACCTGCCCCATGACTCGTCACTACATCGTTACTTCGAAACCGGGCCGAAATCACGTGATAAGCGTGCCTGAGAAGCCTCCGACTCTTTTTTTTTTTTTTTTTTTTGGAGCGTTTGGGATAATGAGACTCAGTCTGCAGAAGCATTCCAAGTTCATCCGCTTGGGTTACTGGTTGTGGGCCAGTTTTTGCCAGGGAAGTTGTCCAGGAGGAAATGCCGTTACACACATTATTTAACCAGTGTGGGACTCCGACCTGAAGGAATTATCCTATCCCATGTCTATCAATTATGGGTCGCATACCCACTAAAACCCCCTCATGTGTCCAGTCATCCGGCAGAGAGTCTTCATCCATAAGTAGCCCACTCCATGTTTTTAATACCAATTGTGTATTGAATGCAAGTGGACCAAATCTAATTTTGTTGGTTAACAAGCAATCACGTTGCAACACTCCATTAACCGCTTTCAACCAGCGATTATGGATCTCCTTATTTGTGGGTAGTACACCCGGATTTTCAATCACTCTTGTTCGCCGCAAGTTCCATATCAAATGCCATGCCCGTGACACTAAGACGGCAAAGAGCCTGGATTTCTCTGGGAGAATAATGCCTTTATCAGATTTAAATCTCACCAGGTTACAACCTAAAATCAGACCCCAGCTCAATTTGGGCCAGCAATTGTATTTTTTGGACCAGAGTTGTTGTGTTAGGCTCCAAACTAATTCTTGACCTGGGGCATTACAGTCCACTGCGATGTGTTCTAAAGTTTCGGGGACATCACAGAAGTGGCACCGACCACATATCTCTGAGTCATTTATGTGGGTCCAGAAATCTCCCACTCTGAATGTATTGTGTATACATTTCCAGAAGAACTCCCGTGTCAGGCGTTGGAAAGTTGTTGACCGTATTGAGTTCCAGATACATGCATCTGTCGGAGCATAATTTGAGGCCTCTTCAATGGAGCATCGTATTCGGTCTAAATTTGTGAATGTGGACATTCGTTGGACAGTTGATCTCAAGTTTCGTATAATCTTGGTGAAAAACCGCTGTGAACCTTGACTTAAAAGGATCCCCGGAGATTCAACATCAGGTCAACTTCTGTATCAACTTCGACTGTGCGAGCTTGTTTGGTTGACAGATTTTTTGCTCTATTATCAGAGACCTTTTTGAAACGAACTCGAGCTACCCGCTCATTCAACATGGCAATGACGGATTTGAGAAGACAGTAATTGGGTCCAATATATTGTTTTCTGATTTTATTCTGTCCCGAACTAATGCTCGTAGCAAGAAATCAGATGACGAGCATACCAGAAGTGGTACATTATGTGGTGTATCTTGTAGTACGAGCAACAGGCCACCTAGGAGCGCTGACGAGAAAGTTAACGGAATATCTTGTTTATCAAAGGACAGGTTTATATTCTTGTTCTCAATTTGGGTATCAGATTCTGTCTGCACAAACAATGTGATCGTCGGATTGAACTCTCTGGCATGCCGGATTTGTGCATGGATGAATATGGTCATTACGGGTGGGATCTCTCCGGCCAGTTTGACTCTCCGTGCTGGCATTTCATTGAGTGAGTCTTCAAAGGCAAAAATCCGGAATCCCGACTCAATGTTAGATAGGGTAAAATCTGGATCAAAAGTCTGCACTGTGTCGACTTTTATTGGTTGTCTATTTGATTACAACTCTTCGTCCGTCAGCGCTAACTCAGGCATAGGTCCGGATTGTGCACCCTTGGATTCCATTTACCGAAGATGCTGTCAATTAGAATTTTAGCTGTTTCAATGCATTCACCAGGATTGTCGCACTCCAACTCAGTTCGGTCTCTGTGACATAATGAACAACCACAGTTTTTGCGACCAATTCCCGAAGGGTTAACTTGGTGTGGTTTTCTAGGATTCAAGGTTTTCCGAGTTGCTACAGTAAGTGTATCTCTGACTGTCCGTACTTCATGGTTCAATCTCAGACATGTTGCAGCCCCTCGTCTGCAGGCTTTTCGATAACGTACTTGATTTGTAGCTGGGTGTTTCCACATCGGCATTTGTAATTTTATTTCCTGGCTAATGGAAAGACCTGTGAACTTGAGCTTATACTTTCTGGCACCAAGGACCATTCTTTTGAGCTCGGTGGGTAGTGGTGTTCTCTGTAAGATTGGAATGTCAATGTCTTGTAGAAAGACATTCAGGATTTGGCCTGGGCGTATATTGAGATAACTCAACTCTAAAAATTGGGCAAAAAGGAAATCGACGAAATAACACCAGAGTGCACGTTGCGGTCCTTGGACCAAGTACGTTTGAAGATTCCATAGGTCAATGGCTTTATTTCGGGCAGGAATATCCAAAATTTGCTTTCCACCTTCAGCGGTGTTCAAAGCCATGGTCTCATGAGCAACTCGGGCTTTTTTTCCATCCCAGAGGAAAGTATGGGAGACCCGAACGAGTGTGTCTTCAACGTCTTTAGGCATGCCCTGAACTCGGGTTAAATATTGAGTCCGCCCACCCATAACCATATTTATAATGTGTCTCTTCCCTTCAAGAGTCGGCTTCGTCAATTTCCACCTCTCAAGATCACTTGAAATCTTTTCGAGCACTGTAGGCCATGGTGTAATATAGGGCACATCGTTTCCAATCCATGCACCTAGCATGCGACAAGTCTGACCATCAGGCACTATCCGGATACTTCCTTTGATTGAACCTGTTCGTGTTTTATCATTGAGTCTTCGATCCTTCATAACTTTGGCTCGGTATGAGCTTCGGCCGAATGGTAGTATAAATGTTTTGTGTTCGTTGAATTTTGCTGTTGAGGCAGCACACCACAATTCCAAAATATACCAAAGGAATTCCAACTCATCCTTGGATGAGAGATAGACTGATGTATCATCGGCGAAGAGCGACACGACAAGATCTTGGTTTGTGCCGGGAATCTTAACTCCTTTCAGGTCTGAATTGCGTATCATGCATGCTAGTGGCTCAATAGCCAGGTTGAATAGTAGGCAAGAGAGCGGATCTCCCTGTCTGACCCCGCGAGTCACTAGAAACGGCTCACTCGTCTCTCCATTGATCATTACAACGGTTTCAGCATTTGTATAAAGTGTCTTGATTGTGTTACAAAACTTTGGTGGGAAACCCATGTGTTCCAGTACACTCGTCAGGTACGTATGGTTGATTCTATCGTATGCCTTTTCTTGATCAAGGGCAACTATAACTCCATCCTCTTCCGCAGCCTCTGCGTAATTCAAAAGAAATTTAGCGAGTTTCACTTGGTCTTCAATTTTTCGACCTTTCATAAATCCAGCCTGGTTAGGGTGGACTAGAGATGGAGCAACATTCATCAGTCGCAACGAGTAGCTCTTTGTCATCAGTTTGTAGTCGCAATTCAGGAGTGTTACTGTCCTATAGTTACTGATTAAAGACTTGTCTCCCTTTTTAAAAATGGGACAGAGCCATCCGGAGTTAAATTTAGAGCTCTGCACCATCCCGTGCTCTTCGATGTCAGTATAAAGCCTTGTCAGTAGGGTCAAAACATCGAACATTTGACGGTCAGACCCTTTGCTCTGTTGGAACAATATGTCGAGCATCTTGTAAAATTCGTACGGAAGTCCATCTAAACCTGGTGCCTTGCCATTGTTTGAGAGTTTGAGTGCTTCATTGATGTCTTGAAACTCCAGTTTCTTGTCCATGTTATTGAACTCATTATTTGATAGGCGAACATTGCACTGCTCAAGTGTAATGGTAGTTGCCATCATTCGTCCGTATTCATCAGGACGATCCTTCTCCTGGATCGAATCATGGTAGTCCCGTGCTATTTTGGCCATTTTCCTCGGACGGGTTTCGTACTGGGGTACATTTGAGTTTGTCTGGTCGTCAACCTTCAACTCGTATATCAATTCTCTGGTATGGTAGCCCTTGGCTGAGCGTGTCCAGGAAGTTGTTCTCAGTGTTTCCCCTTCCACATCGTAGTGAGTTTCTGAGAACACTTTTTTTCGCTCCACTTCGTCTCTGATAGTGTCAGTAATTTTCTTTTCAAGCATGTAGGTTGCTAAAAATCTATCTTCAGGCGGCATGTTTTCGTCATGGATCACGATACTCAGTTGTGTCATCCATGTCCTAATTTTCTGGGTCGTCTCGCTGGTGATAAATCTTGAGCAGTGTTTACCATACGTGATTGTGTCCAGTTTGAATTTCGCCCATAGAGTTTGAATATTGTTATCTGGGTCACGTTGTAGTTGGTCAAGGTCCTCTATATCCTTGAGGAGTTGGACCGCTAGAGCCTGTACTCGGTTCATGAATTTTCGTGTTTTCAGAAGGTAGAGTGGCATACTCCATCGTCCGGGACCTGGCTGTTCATCAGGTCTGCAAGTTAGTTCAGTCAGTACCAGTCGGTGGTCGCTTTTCACTGGGCAATGTTTAATTTCCCAACCTCTAAAAATTTTGAACTGTTGATTGTCAACATTAATTCGGTCAAGGCGTGAATGAGAAATGTGCACTTCGTTGGATTGCTTATCTGACCTGTATTGCACACATGTGTATCCTCGAGTGTCTGGGAATGTTGCACGCCAACCATCGCGCAAGCGCAACAAATCTTTGAGTCTTTTGAAACTGTCTGGGACTACTTCTGTTGTGCCAGAACTTCTATCCGAGGGATCTTCGACGAAGTTCCAGTCCCCCAGTGCTACTGTTGGGAATGGTAATTGCGGGTCATCAGCCCATTTCTTCCAGAGTTCTTTCCACATTTTGTTCCTGTCCTCGGGTCTGTTCGGAGCATAGATATTTAAAATCTTCAATGATTCCCCCTTGTGCCATGGTATGACTATCATGAGCGCACGGCCAGGGATCAGTTCGTATTCAGTGATGTTTTCGGTGTCAACATATTTTTTGTTCAGAATGAAAGCAACTCCGGCGGTTGAGCAGGGTTTCTCCGGGTGGGCTGAGTGGTACAGTTTGAACCATCTTCCGAAGATGTTGTTAAATTGGGTAGCTGAATCTTTGTCGAAGTGAGGTTCCTGTACTCCAAGGGCTCCCAGATTGTTTGTGTCAATTGTCTGCTTCAGGAATTGAAATTTGTGGTTCTTGTTGTGTATCGACATGGTCGCATCCTGACCAGCGACGTTGAGTGAGCCAATAGTTAAGTTTGAGCGAGTGAATTTGCCTGACTTAAGGACTCTCGGAGGCTTATGCCTTCTCCGTACGGCTATGTTCTCAGCTTCCCAGCTGTTTCCATCCACACCAGCATCATCTGGCTGGTGGGGTAAATTATCTTGGGCATGCGAATACTCTGTGTTGGTATCTAGGTTCATATTATTCTCGTTGGCCGTGTGCTTTTGTGTACTTGCTTGCGTATTATTATTAGTTGAACACGGTTCATTTAACACCCCTGTATCTCCCATGCTCATGTCCAAACGTTGGTCAGTACCTTCGACAATATCATCTCGGGGATTCGGTTCCATCTCAACATTTACCATCGCTTCGTCAGATAAGTGTTCAGAAGCCTCCGACTCTTAATCTGCCTCCTCAAGTTCCATTTTGCGCAAGCCAATATCTAACAACGATTCATATTCGGATCCCGTTTCTCTCAGTGCACTAATATGAACCTTGACTATGCGCTGGGTACCGGCAATTTATTTAAAATTCTGACTGATGAAGCGGACAGCCATACCCAACACTTTCGAGTCAGTCCATAGGCTGTGATTGTCGTGTAAAATATTTTGAGACTTTCATCGCATGTGAATGAGGACTCTATTGAAACGTCAGCACACTGGGACAGCCGGAACGTTGGTCTGTAATTCAAACTTTCACATGAATCCCAAAATGGAAATCGTCGCAAAACATTGCACTGCCGGTACTCCAGGAAAGTCCTCTGAAACGCGTGAAAAATATTTTTATAGCATTCTTTGGATTTCATACTATTGTAGACTCCAGTTTCAGTATGATTTCTAACAACTCTCGGCCTTTTCCATCCACTCAAACTGTGGCCTTATATATTCACCAAAATTAAATACTCCGTGACGGCGGTCCTTAAACACACCCCTCTTTATATGCCTATACAACCTAACGAAACCGATTTAAGTACCTTGGACCCTCCTGGTGCATGGGAGGGTTTCGGCGACATGGTACATCCCTCTCGCGAGTGCATGCAGGATGCGAGTTCAGAATATGAAATCAGCAGGAGTCAGGGGACCCAGGGGCCTATCCCTGGCTATGAAATGTGTGGCCCCTCCTGTGACAGTATTGTTGCTCTGGCTATTACAGGGCAAAGCGAAGGGCAACAGGGTAGTACCCCAAATAATATTTCCTCTCTAGCCCAAAGCTTTCCGAGAGTGGGCCCTGCCATGGAAGACATTCAGCTGGAGCCTCATCGGAATATTATTGAAGGTACTTCCCAGCAGGTGGAGATGCAGAGGAGTGATGGACAAAATCCGTGTTCAAATGATAATACTATGCAAGCCCATGGAGCGAGTAATACGGACACGGAGGGGAGAGCAGGAGAATTGAACTTAATGATGACAATGGCTAGGAACAAATGAATCTGAAGATACGGAAATTGAATAAACCCTCGAGGGTACGAAACTCTGGCAAATTCACACGCTCGAGTGTAACGATCGGTTCACTTAACATCGCAGCCCAGGACACAAACATGTCTATGCATAATCAAAACCACAGGTTTCACTTCCTCAAACAAACCATTGATTCAAATAATCTTGGTGTCCTAGGAATGCAGGAGCCCCATTTTGATCCTGAATCAGCGGCACAATTTAATAACATTTTCAACCGCTGGTTCAAACTCTTTTACTCCGCCCACCCAGAGGAACCCTGTTCCACTGCTGGGATCGCTTTCGTTGTGAACAAGAAATTCCTGGACACTGAGAACGTCGTTGAATATGACTTGATCCCGGGACGTGCTTCAATGATCGTGATTCCATGGCACAAGGGTTCAACACTGAATATTTTGAACATATGTGCCCCAAATCGCTTGGATGACAGAGACAAGATGTGGAAGGACCTATGGAATCTTTGGCTCAACAATCCTGAAATACCCTTGCCCAACATTACATTGGGAGACTGGAATTTTGTCGAGGACCCGATGGATCGTAACTCAGGAAGCACGGATTTGGTCCCAGAAAGTTACAAACGACTCAAGCACATACTTCGACTATGCGATGGCTGGCGTTGTGGTAGAGCTGGATGGCCGGGATGTGGAAATGCTTCCACGTCCTCCATTTGGTTTTACTGTTATGTGACCGTTATTTTACATTACATCATTTGTTTAGTCAGTAAATATGGACTCACAAGGCCAGGTACCATCTCTCGGCTTCGTACCAGCTTGTTTGTGACCGGTGTAGGGCAAGTGCCCAGAGGAATCAACAGAGACCTCGCCCCCTAGTTTCTAAATCGTCACCAGTGTGCTGCCTTGAGCTATAAACCCCAGAATCACACACCACGACCCTGCACTCTTTTCTGCACGATAAACTGTCCTGCCGACACTCGCCTTTCCACCATCTTTCATACTCAAGGCTTCCAAGCCTTTTTCCCATTTTTATATCCAAAAACCACTCTAGCCATACTGGATCACCGACCCATTCCACAAACCTTGCCCCGGCACATTTATTCTGCCACAGCATGCAACCTTCCCAGACACCCGAGACTATACTTGTGTCCAACACCGAACGGATTCACGAACAAATGAAGTACATGACTCGTACTCCAGAATTGACCGAATTAACGTGGACAGCCAGGACTATGATTCATATAGACGCTGGACAATCAAGCATTGCCCAGTGAAAGGGGATCACCCATTGGTGATGGTATAATTGACATGCCGCCCAGATAAGCGACCTGGGCAGGGAAGATGGAGCTTGCCACTGTACCTGTTGAAATCATCGAAATTCATGAAGCAAGTGCAAGCTCTGGCGGCGAAGCTGTTGAGAGATCTCGAAGATTTGAACCGGTCTGAAGGTAACCCAACTCAAAATATTCAGACCTTATGCGCACAATTCAAGTCAGATGTCACAAAATACAGAAGGCATTGCTCACGATTCATCATGAGTGAATCAACTCGTCAAATTCGCGCCTGGAAGGCTCAATTGACTCTTGTCCTACATGATGATGATATGGCCCTCGAGGATAAGTCAGAGGCCATCTACATGCTCGAAGATAAAATCCGCAAGTGCCTGGAAGAAGAAGCGGAAAGAAGGAAAGGTTCAGCTGAGGCTCGTTGTGATGTTGAAGGCGAGACATTGCGAACGAAATCATGGACACAGTCCGCAAGGCTGTGTCCGGACTTTGTGCTGAAGAGGGAGGCATCAAGGTCTCCCTTTGCCCGAGATGCCCGAGAGTCCATCGGGATTACCGATGCTGGTAAAACCTTTTCGCATCGAGGTTGTAAAAGAGTACACTGATAGTCGATGAGTGAGGGACAGAGGTAAGTGAGCCTTCCTGCTAGTCTTTTTAGTCCTATAAATGTAGACAAATCCGCTGTGAGTGACTGATGTCCAGGAAACTGTTTCACTGCTGCTCCAAGCCAATAAATTAGTAATAAAGATCAGACACACCGCAGAACGAACAAGATCTGTAGCGCTGGGCGCATCCGCACTCCATGAAATTGTCGCCATGATGAATTCTAAGCGAAAACTATGTTTGAGTCGGGGTGGGTCATTAAGCCAAAGGTGGAGAAGTCTAGCGTTATTCCGCCCACTTTTTTGTCTTACGTTTACTTTCTCATAGTTGGGTATTTCAATGGGTAACCTATGTTCTACTGTGCACATTCTCTTGTCCGTTTTCTAATCTGAACCCAACATCTGCCTGCAAAAACAAGCTAGGAAATCACCCCCACCTACCCAGTCAGGTTGTGTAGGGTGATCGGATCATTTTTCGTACCCATACCTTTTTTTTTCTCTTAAGGGTAACCATGTTATAATCATTTTTCTGCCAACCTACAAAAACCTACAGTGACATCACCGAACCGGCGTCATCTCTGAAACAGCCGAGCTATATCCGGCACCTCCCGAAGTCAACCAAAACCTACACTAACATACGCGCCCCTATGCCGCTGCCTGGTGAGACCTAAACCATTTGGTTATCATTATCTTCAGATTACTTCCCAGCCCTTCTTTCTGGTGATCACGATTCTTGTCACACAGGCAGTTCTTCGGCGATCCGATTGTACGGACGCACCACATGCTGGTACATAATTCGGACATTTCCTATACACTTCCTTGCACCCTGGTCTACTGTCAGGAATAATTCGCTCAAGAATAGAAAGTCATGTTAAGCTCAGTGCTCGTGGCATTCGCACTGTTCCGCTGCCTCGAGGTAACATCCTCCTAGTCTCTTGGACTTCAACAATGTAATCTCATACCTCGATCTGTTAGGTTCAGGTTCGGGGTAAGTATAATCGAGGAAGGAAAGGGGGACAAGACTCAAATCGAGTGAGTTCGGAACAATGGCCTAGATTCCGTTGGATCTTCAACTGACATTAAATTCAAGCTCAGTTGGATGAGATGAAATGCAAGGAGAATAGCACGCACCTCAATGTTAATTGACAAGTACTATCGGGCTGAGGTTGATAATTTATTGATTAGCGAGGGATTTTAACATACCATGTTGCGCACGTCGATCGTGCGTTTAGAGCTTCGTGGATAATTTCGGGCTAAACTCCATTTCGAAGGTCCAACGAAGCGAAAACTGTCTGGGGCGGAAAATGCCCAAGGTGAATATGGGAACGAAATCAATTCGAAGGCAGGGAATGCCGAAGACCGACGATATTATTAGTTCCCCCTCCTTCTGAATGCAGAGAGCTGCTCAATCGTATTCCAAATGGTAGTTAGAGCGTCAAATCATTAACTGCGCGTACTTACGAGTTGGGAATGAATAGGACGGGACCTCCGCATTGCCATGACAGAACGTCAAAACTTTTTGGTGGGGATCAATTCAAAGTGCAGCATTAAAGGATCAAGCACTGTTCTTTCACAAGAACATGAAGGAGAAAATATTACTTACGGCTCACCTCGATGAACCAGTGAGGATAATATTCTCCAATGGATGCTCAACCGAGGAGACGTATATTCGTTTCGCTTCTTCGGGTTCAAGCCCAAGATGTGAGCCCAGCCGGCTGCAATGCGCTTCTTGTACCTCTTTCTATCTCTTTCATTACCCGCCGCAGTGGATTGTATTGCACAGAAATACTGTACGGGAGTGAGCACAAAGTAAGACCCGTGGCGTTGGAACGCACCCGCGATCCGTCTCGGGGATAACAATAGTGTGCCGTGTGTCGAGAGTCCCTGTTCGATTCGGGGTCGGGTCATAGAGAGGGTTGTTCTTGCTTTGGGCCGAGAAAAAGACTCAACAGTATTCGCAGGCTTGGCACCTTGTACCATGAGGAACGGTGAACCCACACGCTGGCTTCTAGTATGCATATCTTCACTCTCCACATTTTTTGGATGTCTCCATGTCCTGGTGCTCCGCTGCCCGACAAAGTTCGGACGTTTTCAAGGTACGTAACTTGAATCCCATCTGTTCCCCGCCCCAACAGAGGAATGGTGTTGTGCGCAGAGTCTCGTGTTCTTTGACCGATTATGTGGTATCTCTTTCTGCACCTCGTTCAACCCTTGGCGCACGTTAGGTCCCTCGATGCCTTCTCGCTCAGGGCATTCCGCCCATGAAATAGCTTTAACCCAACCCGTTCGTTCTATCTGTCGGTAAAGGTTTCCAATGTGGTTTTGCTTATCCAGTTCATAGAGTATCCGCCATCCACAGGCTGCCGACAGTTGAGAAAAATCCGAGTCTGAAATTCAAAGTGTTCTTCCAACCGTAGTTCCGTGCTCTTGCGAATATTTGAACACGTGCATTCAACTCCCTCTTATTCGGGTATTGCCTGAGTTCCGCCGCCATATCAACGGCAGAAGCTGAGATTCTCTTTGATGAACTCGCACTTTCGCAATTGAAATCGTCGATTTGTTACAGGACTTGTACAATCTGATATGTACGTGTTACGTACGGTAACTCATTTGAAGGGCACCATCTCTTGCTATCGAAGGGTAAAATCTCTTGTGTAGCTAAAGTTTCGAATAGCATTCAGTTCATTCACGAACCGTGCATCAAAAACGAGATCCAATGCGGGAAAACTGGGTTGAAAATCTCGGTGTTGGGGATGTTCTTGAACAGGTAAACCTCGTTTTGGATCTGCGCTACGCCCAGCAGGTTGATGTCGAAACGATCTTCGGTGACAGTTTCAAGGTAGCCTCGCAACTGTCGCATAACTCTCTCCTTCTCCGATGATGTGGACGTGGTCCCAATCTCGTAGACCATTCTGATGACATCAGGACTGGTGCCGTCGGCGTCTGCACCAAAAAACTGGCAGACCGTAAAGTCCGGATATGTGCGACTGCCATCGACTTCCATTCCTGCGAGATAGCATCGTGAGGAGTCTCTATCTAGTCCAAAAATACCATTCGTAAACTTACCATGAGAGTCAATGCGCCGATGTCCTACGGCCCCTGCTCAAAATCATCAGTCGCTTATCGGGCGGGTATGGCGTGGAACCGACGGCTCACCCGGGGGCTGATTGGATACGGCGCTCAAATAAGCTTGCGGCTTAATGAGGAAGAAGGTTGGAGGGAATTTCTGATGGAAATAACCGGCAAGCGGCCCATAGGCTTGAAATTGCGAGTTTGGTGGGGAGGGCAGCCAGTTATCGACGCGCAGCTGTAGCCTTGTCGGAAGCTGGGCTTGTGGATCGAATGCCCTCGCATGATTGGCAGGCAACAGGGGCAAAGGTGGGGGCTGCTGAGGATTCGCCATTTCATGGGGGAATCTCAGAGCAATTCGGACGCGTAAATATACAGGCGTTAGTTTATGCTGAGGTTTCGGGAAAGAAGAACAGATATCAAATTGATCAATACAAACAATAGCGAAAGAAATGTCTACCGAGCATAAAACAATAGCTATGAAGTTGGTGGCGTGAGTACGTTGCAAGAGGCCTTTTCCGTAACAATTATGCAACGACAATAAGGATACGATATTGATACAATAAATCAAGGGTGCCGCAGATCGGCGAAGTGGTCTGGGAAGCTCAATGGTAACTGAAACCTAGTCAGAACAATACAGGTTCTATTGTATGAGCGAAGAACAGAACAAGGGTCCGATCAACTTGAAGGAAGCAAGAAGGAAGTATTACCGTGCAACAATAAATCGCACCAAAAGGTCTGGCAAGAATCGTGGGAGCTGTCCCGCGGTACAAACTTCGGACGGTTCCAACCAATATTAGACACAATAGGAAGGGGATGTTTCTGTCTGTCCGAAGCACCAAGAATCGTGGGAACTCTCCCCGCGGTACAAACTTCGGACGGTTCCAACCAATATTAGACACAATACTTAGGAAGGCGATGTTTCTGTCTGTCCGAAGCCATATCTCCATCTGGGCCTTCACCGCACGTGAGCGCAGTTATAAAGATCACGCTGTGACACCATTACGACAACTCTCACCATGCAAGCACCACGACACGCTATGTTCAGCGGATACTCCATGTCCTCTGAGTACTTTATGGAACTCGCGTTGACTCTTCGCCCACACTTTGAGACCTATGCGCGGCAAAATCAACCGTTATTCGCATTGTATGTCTGCGAGTATGACTCCTGGCGAAGAGCCCTCCCCACAGAAGATCGCGCGAAAGCTCCGCTACTCAAAGGTGCCGTGCCCCCGGAAGTTTCAAACACATGTACCCTCCTGACCCCCTCTTCCGCAGTGTTGCGCACCGAGGCCAACAACCAGAAGGACGACGGCGATGAATCAGAAACGAAGCTCTTCTTCCCGACGCGTTGGACCCCTGCCGAGGAACCCGATCATCACGCCCAGCTACAAGATTCGGCTTTGAAGCAGGAGACTGAAAGTGATAGGGCACACAGGGACGAGTTGATAGAGCTCATTAAGAGGACTAGTGGCTTTTCGGTAGACAAAAGCCGTCTGCAATTTGAGTGCGTCAAGGATGTGCATCCATTCCGCGATCCTCTCAGAACGGTACGTTTTGTGTCGTCGCTTCATTTCCACGCTGATCATTGTTCGCGCTCTGCCTTAGATCTAATGCCATCCCGATTCGCCCCCTTTGCTCTGGAACACCGACCAAGCTGATTCCTAAGGGTGTCGGGGTTCCACACCCTCTATCCTAATACATGTCTGATCATCCTGTGTGCTATTGAGAATCTACGTGTTACTCCGACGCCCAAGGGTCATGAGCCCTGCCCGCAAGCTAGATCGAACCGATCGAGCCGTATCGAAGTGGAGCCACTTCGAATGTTTGATTAGTTTTCGCAGCATCGACAGTCATTATTTTATTTTTTAGGACACTTCAAGTGCGGCCAGCAGGGGCACATGCAGCGTGATTGTAAAAAGGAAAGTCCTACCATTGCAAAGTGCCTCGGCGATGCTAAAATATTCAAAGTTGTATGATTTTGTCCTGCACGCTCGCCTCTTTTGACTCCGCCCTCCTCGCCGTTGCCGCTCCCCCGTCGTCGTCGTAATCGCTAGCCTCCTTGCCGCCATTGCCTGGCTGGCAGTGGCTGCTGCCGCCTCTGGCACCCGTTCAACAGTGTACACGCCTGCGCTTTCCATTCAGATTGTAATATGCTTATTTTAGACCCACACCGTCACCCCCGCCATCCTCGTCACTGTCAACGTCCTCCTTGCCTACCCCATCGTCCTTCCCACCATACGCTTGATTCGTTTGAATCTCCGCTGTGCTCAATGACAAAACTTAACTCTGTTCCTTCCAACTGAGCCTAGCAACTCAATGTGGTGAGTCTCCGCGCACTGATTGACAGTTAGCTGACGTTTTTTCCCTTTTTTTATACTCCACT
>JARGXW010001294.1:0-26468 GCA_029204085.1 Mycena sp. CBHHK59/15
GGGTTTTCGGTGCAGATGGCTCATCACTGAGAAGCTCCTTGAGTCCAGCTGAGTGCAGGTTGATGTCTGGATCAACGATGAATGTCGTGTGAGATGGAAATACTTTCTTTTTCCCTCTCGTCTTTGCCGCCCGCTTTTTATGATGATACCTGCACAGATTCTGTCAGCCTCCTCATCCTCACTGTGCATGGCTCCTCTTCCACGGCAGGAGCAGAGACGACGGTATTCAGGGAACAGATTTGCAGTTCTGCACATGCTGTGCTACATCTTTGAACTGGCAGCGTCCCTCGCAACGATGGTGCAACCTGCTGCAGTGCATACCCAGTAATTTTTATTTTTGGTCTGTTTCTTGTCGTCTTTCCTTTACTCTGAGAGCCTGTTCATGAATTCGTCCGGTATGGTTCCAGGTTTTTCTGGAACAGGAATCAGAACGAACGTCAGACATATATGTTGGTACAGTACTAGCCTTTGCAGGGCCTTCAGCTCCTCCTCAGATTTCCTTTTGGCGGGAGGAGGTGCAGCGATAAGCTGAATGGAAGAAAATCCTCAATTTCATACTGGCCTGAGCAAAATTCATACCTTCAAAGTGGCTAGCTGAGAGAAAGTATCCTTCACGGCCGGGGGATCCGGACGGTCGATCTCAATTACATCATCGAAGTCGTCCTCAGAGTCGTCAGTTTCGTTCGTGGACTTCAACTTGGATTTCTTCTGGGTGGTGGTGGTGGTGGATGCCGCGAAGAACACTGGTGCCGCATTTGAATTGGTGAGAAAAACAAATATTGGGTGACTCACCGTCCATCTTTTTCTCGTATCTAGCGTCCTTAGTAAATGATGGCCTCGGATCCGCGATCTTCCCTGCTGGTTTCCTAGGTTCCTGGTCACCACCACTATCTCGTGTGAGAACTGAGAGGATAATAAATAAGAAATCACGCACCACAGATAGTCTAACTCATCTGCGATCCTCGCCAGTTTTCCCTGAGCAAGGTCCAACGGAATCTTCGCAGACTCCCAGTGAATTGACTCGAGCTATTTCACAACACAGTCCATGCCAAGATTCCCACGTCGCATGTATTTTAGGCAGCTGTCAGAGTCGCGAACATGCTCTCCGAACAAGATATCGACTCGGTGATTGAAGGTGCTGGCGACTGTGCCATCTTCACCTTCCAGCTCGAAGATGCGACGCGGAATATCATCTTCCTCTGTGGCAAGTGGTACAGTCTCTGGGAGAAACAACGTGAGCTTCGCAATTTTCTTGACCAAATCAATGATAGGTTTTGCTGTCGGCAGTTAGATAATAAGAATCATCGGCGTGCCGTGAGCAGCACACACCGGACAGAAGGTTTTGAGCAATTGCACTGAGGCCTACAGAGTTGTCGTCATTGGCAATACGGGAGGAGACCTGGCGATTCCGCGCCGGGCGAGTGGGAGCTGTGGAGGTCATTCTCTGCAAGTCGGAGGAAAGAAATTTTGGTTTTGAGCTGTCAACTGTCAGATTCGACCACGCAAAAATAATTAACTGTCAGTCAGATTCTGACAGTCATCCTGACAGTTACTGACAGCTGACACTAACTGTCACCGGACCCTAGACAGTAGACTTGACGTGAATTTTACAATTCTTCCCCAATTCAGGCACTTTTTTGGGGGTTACAGAATCATCCAAGGAATTTGTCGCGTGAAGACACGTCAAAACCAACACAAATGGATGAAAACGAAAGGAAAATCCTGATGGCAATCAGGCAACAATCAGGTTACCAAAAAAGGCAGAACAATCAGAAAACAATCGGATTGTGTTACCGAACAGGCTCTAAAGGAATCAAACAAGACTACATTGGATACAATTCTTTTCCAGAAGTGTGCATGCAAGAAGGGCAGCAAATATGGGCGTGGATGAGTGTTCTCTCCTTTTCAGTCATACACTTTGCAAATATGCTGTCAAGGACGCTAAATTGGGCCCCCGAGGGCATCACCCATTTGCATATCTTCACCTCACACGTGAACGCACAAGCCAGATTTCGTGCGAGAACACGAATCATGTCGACAGGTGAAGCATCCATCCTTCAGGCAAAAAATAATAATACAAATAGCGGTTATTGAATCTCGGGGAGCGATGAATCTTTTTCTCCTCGTCTCAAAATCCAACCTCCGTTCCACACGCCCTACCTACCATCGGTGGAATTCGAAGAGAGGTACTATCCTCGAGAAAGGCAGAGTGCATCTGAAGCACAATACAAATGAGAGGTTCGCGAGAATAACCTCGTTTTTCCCCAAGTTGGGTCAGTCGAGAATACAGTTGGATGGAGGGAGGTTACGTATACTGCAAGCGAATATCGCCCGTCCCATCGTTTCATCGCGAGAACGAACCTTCATCTTCTTTCTCGCAGGACTCATCCAATCAAACTCGGGACGACCTTCAATAGTTAACAAAGCGTGTATACTACCCGTTGCATCCGCATCATAACGCACCCCACGCCTCCCCCTCCCCTTCCCCCCCTTCCCCCCTACCTTCCCTACATACTACCCGTTGCATCCGCATCATAACGCACCCCACGCCTCCCCCTCCCCTTCCCCCCCTTCCCCCCTACCTTCCCTACTCTCACCTCGCTCCCGCCCCCAAGCCCCACGACTCGTATACCGCACGAGCCCCTCGCCCTGGGGAGGGCGAGCGGGAGCGGGAGTGCCGGCTTCTCCCTTTCGCTTCTTCCGTGTTCTCGTTCGTGATCGCGCGCGCGCGATGGCGAATGGGAGTGGGAGTGTAAAGAAGGCGAGTCGGAGACGGCGCGGTCGTGCACGCCCGCCCCCGCCCCCCAGCCGTAGACCGCGTCGAACGCGGTTCGGAAGGAGTGGGAGTGGGAGTATGAGGTGGTGCGGCGGTGCGGGTGCACGGGCGGCGCGTAGGCGGCAGCGGCAAACGAGGGCGTGCGCGCGTCTGCGGCGGCGAACGAGGGTGTGCGCGCGTCGGCGGAAGCGGGGTAGCGCGTGGGGAGGAAGGACGAGTGGGAGTTAGAGTTGAACGGCGGTGCGTTGGACTGGAACGGCGACGCGGGGACGGACGTCGGCGCGCGGCGCGGGGGCGGCGGCGGGCGGCGCTGCAGATCCGCGGCGAACGAGTTGTGACTCTGCGGAGACGGGGCGCAGGCGTTTTCACGGACGCGCGGCGCAGGGGGTGCGTCGGCGGAGAGAAGAGCGGCAGCATTGGCGAGGACCCGGAGAGCGAGGCGTGGTGGCGGCGCAGCGCGGGGGCTGACAAGGCAGAGGACGCAGACGCGGAAGACGTGGATGTTGAGGGTGATTGCGAGAAGGTAGGGGGCTTGCGCGGGGGAAGCAGCGGGTGGGCGTGCGCCTCGGGGGACGGGGCGGGCGTCGGCAGGAACGGGTTGTACTGCTTAGATCCGGAGGCGGGAGTGGGTGTGGCAGCGGGGGCTATAAATAATCGTGCGCTCAGCCAGCAAGAGGCGCCGGCGTGGGGATGGGCGCACGGACCCTGGATGTAAGCGAGGGCGCGGTCGACGGGGCGACCGGCCTGTGCGTGCTGGATCAGCCGCAGCGCTGCAAAGAACGCACCGCCCACGAGCGACGAAGCAGGTGCGAATAGGCGTAGGATCTGGGGCAAGAAAAAAACGGACACGTCAGCCGCAACTACAGATCGGCATGCAGCGCGAGGAAGGAGAGGTGCACGTAGACGGGGCGGATGGTGTGCACGAGAAGCAGGGGAGCGACGGTGCGCTGGTGTGCGTTACTGTGTGAACGTCAGCAGGCACAACGTGGAGACGCAGAGACAGACTTGCGAGATACACATTCCCGAGTCGCCATCGCCATATAGCCAGCTCGATCTTGATACCAGAATGGACATCCTCCCCACGCCACTTTTGTGGTGGATAGTCTGCAGACAACGGGGGTCGCCGTGGGACGACCGAGCCATCAGGACGCAGGTCTGCGCGGCTTCGTCGTCATGGGTGCGCGGGAGACGTGCTTCCTGTCCGACTGCGGAGCGTATGTACAGTGGTGCGCCTTCATGAACGGCTCCGGAACGCCGGTTCCAGTCGCGAGAGCAGGGAAGGGGCCTGCGTCCACGTCGCGTGTAAACGGATGGGACGGGAGAAGGCAGGGAGTTGGGAGGAGGGATCTTTGGCGTCAGGGCTGCGCAGTGCTCACGGCAGACGGGGCATGTGGATGAGGAAGGAAATGACGTAAGGTCATATTGAATGGCAAGGGTCGCGAACGAGGAATTCAATTAGACACAATACGACCAAACAGAAACCCTTCATCCCATCAAGAGGCTTCAGATCGCGTTACACATCAAAGCACGTGTGGGACTTCCCTCCCCCAAATGGTCGCAAGAGGTGAGCGATCTCGATTCTCTGGATCTTGGCCAACGTTCCCACGACCCACCCACCCCCCAAATAAGGAGATTGTTTGGTCAACACAAACATCGGCCCAAACGCCGACGACACACAACCCGCCGCTAAATCGCAGTGGGCATGGAGGAATGCAATATCGACATTTTGTGAACATGTCTGAGAGAGGTGCCATATTTCTTTTGACCTTCTACGAGTATCTGGGATGAGTTTCGGACATTGCCGGGCTTTCTCGCGTGGCCAGATCAAATGCCACGATCCAGAGATCTTGTGCGGTCGCATCAATTGCCACTCACTCGCCAATAACTCATCTCTCACCGTAGTAGGCTACTAGTAGCACTTCTTGTTGTTGTACTCTATATTTTGTACACTCTATGGCTGTCATGAATACCCTGACTGTCTCCAATCCTCCTCAAATCTCTGGTCGAATGACAATTTTCGCTGACGATGGACCGAAACGTGACTGATTACGGAAGTTGATGAGTGTTTGCAATCCAACAATCTGCAGCCTCTTGCAACCAATGGCCACCTTGTGTTAGAGGAGGCTATTCGAAACCCCTTTTCAAGCACTTTTTCTTGAAAAATGGGGCCTTGATCTCGAAAACCTAGGCGAGCGGGGTTGCAGTGGGGCCATTGTCCAGATGCGGAACCCAAATCCGAGTCCATCGCTTTTTGGGCGCTATTTTTCATGCAAGTGTGTCTGGGCACCTCGATGTCGATGCTATACCTCAGGTACAAGAAATCGAGATTTAGGCAGAGAAACAGTAGACTCAGCTCGCGAATTGGGCTACGGTGGAGCACCACGTTACGGTAATTTTAGCCGTCACTCAAAATCTGTTCCTGGAAATCTGAAATTTAAAAGTGGTTTCGAATAGCCTCTATTCTAGCAGACCCAGATTTTCTGCTTTTGTTTTCCGCTAACATTACATGCGCTGCGCCGCCGAAACCCGGTAACGGATACGCTTAGACGTGATTTCTCCAACTTGCGGTACATGCGTCCGTTTCCCATTTGTGTCCTAGTTCTGCTTTGCGGTCTCTTCTATTATCCTTGGCACGGCGTCTGCCACACCCCAAATTCGGCAAATTCCGGCGCCATATCTTGACTCGCAAAATAAAGTACGGCACCAATTCTATGCTGACAAGTCAAGCGACAAGTGTCATTTCTTTACGGAATAGCGGATACGTGGTCCGAAACTTCAAGTTCTCCTCATGCTATACTTAGGACGGCCTCTCTTTCCGAGCTACCATGTCGAACAACCTCCAGTAGGCCGCGAATCTGGTAAGGCGCGAATACACCCATCTCACACGATCTTCCAGGGATGTTGTTCTGGTATTGGGGATTACGGGTGTCGTTCTCACAACGGCTTTGCTGCTTTCATTCGCATATGCTGCATGGAATCCCGTCTCGCGGCACCATCTGAACCGCGTCAGCTTCCGACTGCTGGTGTGCGCGTTGATATCAAAGTGAGTTTAATACTGGGTGGCCGATAACTCCTGTTTGAGTGTCTCGTCGTTTCTAGCCTTATTTTCGGCGCGATCTCTATCCCGGTGTTCTCGGGCCCAAGTGCTGGGTGCAGCTTCCTGGCGTTCTTCGGGCTGGTGCGTACATGGGGCCTGTCTTCCGCTACAGAGATTCACCGGTCCCAGAGCACCTTCATGTTCTCAGCGTGCATGTTCTTCTGCACCGCGTTGAATCTTCAGTTCGTACACATCATCTTGGTCGCTGGCTCAATAATACTGAATCGCGCACCCACAGACTGGTGCTCGTGCACCGCGTCAACGGCAACATGATGGAAAAGTACTACTACATCGGCTCAGTGGCGCTCGTCGCCATCTGCGACATCACGCCATACGCCGCCGGCCAGTTAGGGTACTACAACGGCATCTGCTGGTTCAGCACCCCGCGCCCCGAGGTGCAGTTCCGCTGGCTCTTCGGGACGCAGTCCATGTGGATCCTGCTCATGTCCGCCGGTGAGGTCGTGTCGTTTTTCGTGATCCTGGGGTACATGCTACTGTATCGGGTGAGTCGCATTTTTCTTGTTTGCGATGAAGGCGCTGTTGGCTGACCGACGATTGATTGGCGCAGATGCGGAGCACGCAGCTGTGGTCGAATAGATCGACGTCGTCGTTCGGCGAGCGTCCCAAGCCTCCAATCGTCGCATACCGCAGCATCATCATCCGAATCGGTCTGCGCAAACTCGTTGCTTATAATGAGCGATTATTTAATACTCGCTCAGGTCTTTACCCCCTCCTCTCCTCCTGCCTGAACTTCACCGGCTCTATCCTGGACATCTGGCTATCCAAAAACCCAGCCTCCACCAAACTGGTATGCTGCACACTTTCTCATTTCAGAGCCGCTCAGATTTATTCTGTGAACAGCAATGGAGACTCTCGCTCGGTGTGTCTCTCTACCATTTTTAAATATACCCCTCCCTGACAAAATGACCCCCCGATCCAGACCTCTGCGTATACGGCCTGCGGCCCGTCCTGTACACCTTACTCGCCGCGGGGGATCCGGTACGCGATTCCATAATCCAACTCCCCGTGCTTTGTATCTGACAACATATTATTCCACCAGTCATTCCTCCGCGCCATCCGCGCCCTCCGCACCCACGGCAAAGCCACGCACTCCACCACCGGCCCGCCTCCACCAGCACCCTGCGGTACGCTCCACCAAGCTCGCATTACATGAGGCGGTTCTCGATGAACAGCCGGGTGGTCGTGCACGTGCAGCTGGAGCAGGAAAAGCAATCGACGACGCGGGGGCGGGTGGCAGCAAGCCGTTCGCGGAGCAGAGCAGCGGGGGCAAGGCGTTCGAGGAGCGGAGTGCAGTGAGTCAGAGTGACGCCGGGGCGGTAAGGGGGAAGCCGGCGTTAGTGGAGCAGGAGCAAGGGCCTGGGAGTGGGTTAAGCGAGGCGGAGCGGGAGCGGGAGGAGGAGGAGCTGGATGTGGAAGCGCAGATTCGCTCAAGGGCGGAGGATACCGTGCGGCAGATATGATTGGTCCGTGAGTCCACTGAAAAAGAAAAAGTCAGTCCCTCAGTTCTTTGGAAGTTCGCTATTCATCTCTCCAGGGAAGATCGGGTCGTGTGTCCAGTATGCATCTACTACTAGTAGGGATCCCCACCGTAACCGTATAATACGGTATACGGTTACGGGTCATACGGCAACCCGTAACCGTCCCGTATGGCCCCTCTCGTACGGCTACCGGTGGTCACCGTACGTAGACCGTAAAAGATCGTACGACTACGGCCGTATAACGGGGCTCGATACCGGTGTGGGTGGGTGGAAATAATCAAATAAAGAAATAAAGATAATAAAATATGCACCTGTTTGTCGAGAGCTACCAGGTCTTGACAAACATGAGATAGCGAAAATCGTTTTTTGCGTCTTCGACCGGAGGCCTATAATCCTGAAAAAAATTGCGAGTGCTCTCCCTATTTTAAAAAGCTTAGATTCCCTTTTATTACGGTATCCACGTAGAGGTGAGTTTTCAGTAGACTTTTTTTGAATGTTCGGCAAGATTCCGACTGAGTTTGAATCCAGTGATGGATGACGCTGCTCGTGGCTCAGATGTGCGCGCTTGCTCTCTCCTACTGCCGGCCTTGGACCCCTCCTGCTTTTTTCTCATCTCTTCTTGGGTTGTCAACCCTGGCTACCACTGTGTTATTTCCTGGGCATAACAAAGGCCCAGCTGTCTGATCTTCTGGCCATTTCACTCAAACTCCGAATTTGGCACACAAGTGAGTGCTACTAGTATAGTCTCAAGTTTCGTTCATTTTCCCTGATTTCTAGAAAGCACACCCCTATAACATCTTGTCTTTCGTTCTATCCTCTTACTCCGCGCTCGCCCCGTGTTTCTCGCCGGCCTCACTCTCCTCTTTCGGCCATATATGGCTGAAATTCCGATTTTCCACAGGTGAGTGCCATGCGGCCAAATACTGTTCGTTTTGGCTAAACTCCTCGCAAGACTCTTACACGGAAAGCCCCCGTACCCCATACACCACTGTTAGATGCTAAACTCGGATTGAACCCAGCGGGGAAAGCTTATGCAAGCTACAAAAAGACACAGGTTAGCCTCCGCACCAAATGGCTGACGACAGGAGATGAGACTACCCTCCCTGAATGCAGTATCACATCATGCTACCGCGCCATCATCCCGCCACGGAGCCTTGGCGCCTAGTGTGACCGCTTACCCTTACATGGGCTGTTACCCCCGCAGACCCCGGCCATCACACGGCAATGATTATATATTGATGGGTATATATCTTCGTTTTCATTTCTCGTATTAACTGTTCTTTAAGATTTTGCTCGTTCGGCTGTGCTATATCCCCATGTAACCTTTCTCCTTTTGTTTTTCCTCTGCTCTTGCTCTTCGATTAACCCCTTCTGCTCGACTCTCTCTGCTTTTCAACACTGCCTTTTCATTTGCCGTCAAACAGCTGACCTGCGTGCAGCTTTTTTTTGATAGGACGCAGTCAATCGCAGTCCATGATTCTATTCATCAGGCCGGGGGGCCACGTATCCCCCCGGGAGATTCTTCACATATAAGAACGGCGTGAATGGAACCCCTTCACCAACTTTCCTCCTTGAATTTATTTTCATTTTTGGTCTGATGTCTGGAACCGCTGCTGCAGGGATATGTAGTCCTCTACTTGGGTTCAACTCAAAACTACTACTTCAACCCTGGGCATCCGCTTGACCATCCTCAAACTCTATATGTCTGCAACTGCCACTGTGCTCTCAATGCTGAATCTCATGCTAGCTGTGTCGTGTCTGCTGCTTGGTGGCCCATGATTGTTTTGCATCTCAGGCCTGAACCTCCTCAACCCACACCGAGTTGCTTCCAATCACTCTGCCCTGCGACCCTATCTTACCGGCTTTCATTTATGTCAAGATTTGTGGTTTTCTCGTGTTTCCGTTGTTCACTCTGGCTGGCAACAATTTATGAATCAAATTCACACCTTCATATCTTGAATCCTTCCGCCGTTTCTGGCCAGTGCAACTTGCCAGAAGAATCAAATGCAAGATCGAAACATTCAGCTGAAGTCATCATCGATTACCTGCTCTCGCTATTGCTTCCTTCGCCTCCTTTTGAGCACCCAGCTCCGATTATTCTTGGTTGACCAGCAGTGAGTAACTGTTCCTCTCCTGCTGTCTTCCCTTTTACATCTCTGAAAACTTCCTATGAGTTGATTTGTTTGGTTCCCTGTGTCATTTGCCGCTGGGAGAGCAACTTCAGCTATCCACATTGTCTTTTTTTCCATTTCTAATTGTATTGTATGTCGATAATAGATTATTTTGTTAGCCTTTTCTTGCCATGCTTCTTATTGCCGGAGCGAAGCGGTGGCTGATCTTGTACAGTATACTCGTCCGTGGGATTGACAAGATGGATTGGACACACACATTTGTAAGGGCGGCACATTCAGATCAAAGGTGGCACATTGCGGCACATGTGCTGCCTTTGTGCCGCCTTTGTGCTGCCTTTGTGCCATCAATGTGCCGTATCAGGGCAGACACATAACTAGCATAAACATATCACGTTACGGTCTGGGTTAGGGGTTCGGGTTACTGGTTCGGGTTCGGGTTGGTTAGTGTTCAGGTTAGCGGTTCGGGTCCAGTTAGGGTTGGTTAGGGTTCACGTTAGGATCCGGTTAGGGTAAGGGCACAGGTATATTATTGTGATGTTAGTTTGGGATTTTTTGTCGACTTCATGACAATTAATTACGTAAGTACAATCAGCTTACACAAGTGCGGCACATTGCTGACAAATGTGCCGCCTTTGATCTTTGTGCCGCCCATCAAATGTGTGTGTCCGATCTATCCTCACTCGTCCGTTATCCAAGTATAACAATTGTAGCGCGCTTTCGTGGCAGAGCCCACTAACTCTGCCTGTAGATTCTACACTGTAAAAGCTAACAGAACTATTGAACACTAAGTCTACTCCAGTTGACCGGCAAAAAAAATTGAGTGCTAAGTAGCAGAGTACAAATTGATGAATCAACATGGGCAGACTATGGATATAAAAAGTGTACAATGGGTAGAAGAGATTTGAACACTGAAAAGCGAACAGAACACATCAACATTGATTGGGACTGAACATATCAATTGGCACTCACCGACTTCAGATGTCGACAGGAAAGTTTAGGCCATCCCAGGCTCTGCCCCACTTGACTGCTGTATTGTCAGGCATGTTTGGGTAGAGCGCGGCCATCAAATCCTCGAGGGTGATAACACGATGAGGAGGTTTGAACATGAGTTTCATGCACAGAGGGCAATTGAAGCTTGATTCCAAGGCAAGACATATACACACATAGCAGAACGAGTGTGCACACGTTGCCCTGAACATTAAATTGAGTGTCTCCATCAACTAATAAAAAAAATCAACTCACACAACCAGGTTCAACTTTAGCCCCAAACAAATAGGACATTTGAGTCCGTCGAGCAGGTTGTCGCAAACTCTGTCTCCAGTGATGGTTATACCATCCACCAGCACATCCTTTGCCTGCAATGCAACCGTTCTTGGTGGTCTGCTGCCTAGGGCAGACAGGGGGGTGAACACCGAAGAAATCAACGGTTGGTGCAAGGGTTGCTGGGGTTGATGCGAGGCCAATGATGACAGAGTAGCAGGAGGACCGTCTACTATCTCTGTCCATTAAATAAGTGCTCCCCTCCTGTCTATAAAAATGGTTACTCACTGATGTCGTCGTCATCTTCATCATCCGAAATCATTAGGGGATCTTCTTCCTTCAAACCTGGGCCAGTCATAATAATCTTCACCAGAGTTGGACCCTGGTGACTGGGTCCCTGGGTGCTCCAACTCTCAGGTTGTACCTCCAGATGATTGGAGGATTTACATAAGACGGTCTGCCCTTCTTCTTCTTCTTCTTGGCAGGCTGTTTCTTAGCCTTAGCCATATCTAGATCCATTGAAATCAGTATATGGATGGAGAACACAAATAATCTTACTTGAGTTCGACGCTCTGAGGGGACGATGATGAGGGGATAAACAAAACAGATAAGAGAGTTTTGAGTCTTGGCAAGGGATAGCCAGGCTGGGTCAGCTGAGTGTTCCCATGATCGATTGGCACCACAATTGGATCCCATGGTCGATCGGAGCTGTCAAGGATATCCGAGGTCCAGCTGATACAATTAACTGTCAAGCTTGCCTCCCGAATCCCCTGTCTCTGTCTAATCCTGCATGCCAGAAATGTTTGAAGCAGGCTATTTCTTCCCTTGCTATATCTGGTTCTTCATAGTCATCATCACTCTTCTTCATGGTCCCGACGGCTTGAATGTTATAGGCTTGTGGAGTGATCTATCCACTGGGGAATGTACTGCCTCAGTAGACTGAGAGGTTATCCTTTTAGCCTATGCACGTACTCTGGATAAGCGAGCTTTGGCTAGAGGTCATCTCTCCGGTTCGGCAAACAATCTTCAAGACTTTGCAAATGTGATTCCAGATACTCACGGGCTTATGATCCACGCCATGAGTCCAGCCTGATTCTGAAAATTATTATGATTGCTTTTTAATACATACATAGGTATGGCAGGGTCTACCTCCAATTATCTGGCATCAAATTTCACCAAATCACGCTTCATGGGAATCATTTTGCAATGTGTTGTGAGAGGTTTGTCCGGACATTGAAACAGTCCCTCCGTTATGTGAGTTGTTGTGACAATTGAATACACTCCACAATCTGAACCTTTTCAGTACCACTGCCATGGCATCGACATACTCTTCCTGGTCACATTCCATATCAAATTGGCACGACACCTTCAAAAAGCGGACTTGTCGTAAAATTGAATCGCCATATGCCAGAGCTCTTTCGAGGGTGTGACCCTAATCCAACCAACACAAAGAAGAAAAAAGTCAGATCTGTGTCTCCAGTGCAGAGTAATGTCTCTGACTCTGACGATGAAGATATAGACACCGCCGCCATCATACAGCAATCCGATGACATGGAGCTTAAAGACCTCACTGTTCCTTCTCAACCTCCCAAGGCTTCTCAAGGTGAAGGCACAGATTTGTTGCGCTACTTCTGGCCTTGTTATGCTCTTCCTGTGTTGCCTAGCACTGCTCTATCTGCTTGCGATGCTATATCCTCTGCTGGCATGAGGCTTGTTAGTCTGGTATATGATGCTAGAAAGACTATCATGAATCTAGGGACTGTCTTCATTGAAGTGCGCTGTCCATTTTTTTCAGACCATCTGTTTGCTCAACATCTTCTTCACCAGTTTGAACATCTGTTGCACACCTCACCACAGATTTACATTCGTAAACAATGGAATGGAATTACCCAAGTTCCTCGAGGGGTAAGATTTGCACGACATCTAGCTATCATCGCCTCTTCTATCATGGTAAGTTCTTGAAGTTCAACTGGAACGGGACCGAGATAATTATAATTGGCCAGGGACAACCCGGGTATCTTACCTTCTTTCAAGGAGCTGGAACATGATTTGCATGCGAGAAGGACCATATCGCCATCATTGTCAGAACCTATACCATCAGGATCAAAAAGAACACCATCAAAGTCCCCATCTGAATCAAAATTTCGCGGTTCATCACAGGGCATAGGTGGCGGCATACAGCCAGGGTCCAACCAAGGAGGAGGGGGAGGAGGCAGATCTTCACCATCAGATACAGAATCAGATAGGGATTCAGGCAAAATTTGATTGCTCACATCCATGGTATGATGGTTATTTTCAAAATCATCCATGTCATTCATCGGGTGATCTGAATCCGAAATTTCAGGTTGTTCTCCCTCATCTACATCCATATCATCACCAGAAGCAGCATCAGCATCCACGTCCATGTTATCGTTAGATTCTGTGGTGCCATCTGAAGTGTCTTCAACATCAGTAAAGTCGGGTCTACGCAATAAGTTAATATCAAAATCCTTGATTCTGAGTCTTCTCTGGTGCCTTACCATTGTTACGCTGGAACAGCTCCCACACACAAAAGTAGCCAATTTGTCAGCTGAAATACAACGATTGAACACCTCTATCAAAGTCCGCTTTTTAGTGCCAGGCACGAGGTTGGCCAGTCTGATCTGAGGGTGTTGAGCTCCTGCTCTCGCTGTTTCAATTTTCTCTTGTGCGGAGAGTCAGCTTTCTTGCCAAGACGCAAACATTTCAAATATGATTTCAAGTGTTTTCAGAGGGCAGCAGTGCCATCAGTGAGAGAAAACTCAACTCAATGCATCTGAAGGACACGTCTGAGTGGATGTTTAGTCAGTGTTTTTGCAACGCTTGCAAGAACATTTATTTGTGCCAACTCTAAATCAATCAAGAGAGAAGAGGCTAAATCCATAGAGGGAATGTGTAGATCAACATTAAGATAGAGGGCGTGGGATCCCAACACCATTATGTAAGCAGCCATCAGCTTCAACTTCCGGCCGAACTTCTTGAGGATAGAAAATATTTAGGGGTATTCTGGTCAATAGGAATCATATTTAGTATCATTATGAAGAGTTCCTATTGAGCAGATTCAAGAAAAATAAAATTTTGAATGAGTGGAAAGCAAAATAAGTTTTTCACTTTTTTCATGTTCCAATATGCTTTTCACGGCCATTGTGGCAACTTTGGGAAAAAGTAGTAAGAACATTTGGCCACAGCACAGCCACCACGTGACCCGGTCCGGGACAGGGCCGGGACCCGGACCGCCACATACACGTTGCTTCAGCGTGGTTTTGGTGCGGTTTCTGCGCATTTTCTGCCTCTCACCCTCATCATGGCTAAATCCAAAGCACAGAAGGCAAGACAGAACAACCTCCAGAGGGCCCGAAACTCCCTCAAAGTCACTGTGGAAGAAGTGCCGGATGAAGGGGACCTTGCACACTCAACCTCGGAGCCGGAAAATGATATTCCGCACGACCATGATCATTTACACTCTGCAGCTGACAACGACAATAACTGGGAACTCAATCTTGGCAATGAGCTGCCTGATCTGGACTGTGATAATATTTCAGAGGAACTACAAGAAACAGATCTTGACAAAGAAATTGTACTGGCTCCTGAAATAACAGAGGAAAGTGAACTGGATGAATTTTCCCAGTTTCTTTTCAATGCACAGGCTACAGCTCAGAAGGCAGAACGGGCTCGAGAGGCACAGAGAAAGCGGCCCAAACATTACCACGGTGATGCTCCAAGGACAAAGCGCCGTCATAAAAAAGCTGGGAAGGATCTTGGTGAAAAAGGGTTCCATTCAGTCTTGGAGTTTTGGCAGAAGAAGAAAGCTGCAGCTGCACAGGCACAGAATACAGATCTTAGCTCTTCAGTTTCGGACTCCTCTGCTGCCCAGACACCAGCAGACTCTGCTGCCCAGACACCAGCTCACTTGGATTCTGAATCGGATTCTGTGCTTGAATCCAGCTCTGAGGAAGAGGTTGAAATTGGAACATCTCCTGCTGCTGCCCAATCCACACAGCCAAGCACTCAGGTTCGCATTTCTTCCATTTTCAAGTGACAATTCTGACAAAATATTATACAGGCCCCAGACTGCATGGATCCAGTCAACCTTGCACATGTGCACCTCAAGGAATTATTGGAGGCCATCCAGAATGGCAGCCAGATTTTAGATCCCACTCCAGAGAGTGCTACTGATCGCTCTCTGAATCAGCTCAATTACAAGGATTTTCCTTCTCTCCGACGTGCTACTGCCAGTCTCAGTGTCAAAAGCAAGGATAAAAAGCTTGATGTATTTTTCAGGGCTCGAATTACAGCCATGGCAGGCACTCTGAACCTTTACCTGGACTCCGAGCTGTCTTATACCTGGCGGGAAGCATCTATGATTGTCGCCAGATCCCAGGGGCATGGGTCTTACCGTGCCCGATGCATTCGAAATTGGATTCATGCCTTTCTCACCTCGAAAAAACTCCCTCTTCATCGCTATGGCCAGTATCATTCATCCATTCTCAATGATGAGGATTTCTCCGAGGCAATCAAGCTCCATCTCCAGCATATCTCACAGAAGGATGGCCACTTTACAGCTCAAACATTGGTGGATTTTGTTGCCACCAATGAAATTCAGCAGATGCTTGAGCAAGCCGAGATTCAGAAGCATTCAATTTCAGTTTGGACTGCACGTCGCTGGCTTAAACGTCTTGACTACCGTTTTGGGCGCAGAAAGAATGGGATGTATGTTGATGGCCATGAGCGGGAGGATGTGGTAGCATATCGAACAGCATTTGTCAAATGCTGGTTGGAACATTATGAGCCACGGATGGTGGAGTATGACAATGATGGAAATGCAGTGAAGACTCCAGTTGGATATGTGCTGGAGGGTAAATACAAGGGCCAGCCATTTCGAATCATCCTTGTCACCCATGACGAGTCAACTTTCTATGCCAATGACCGCCATGAGGTTGGATGGAGTAGCAAAACAGGCAAGAACAAGCCAAAGCCAAAGGGTGAAGGCCAGTCCATCATGGTGTCTGACTTCTTGACACTTGAGTGGGGCCGGCTCATTGACGGTGACGAGGAAGCACGCCTCTTGTTCCGTGCTGGCAAAAATCGTGATGGATACTTTGCAAATGAAGATCTCCTGAAACATGTTGACCGGGCAATTGATATTTTTGAAGCAAAGACTCAGGGCCTTGCTACGGGCCTGTTTCTGTTTGATAATGCTCCCAGTCATCGCAAACGAGCTATTGATGCACTCTCTGCTCGGAAAATGGTCAAGGGCCCAAAACTTGATACAGGACCTCGAATGCGAAATGGGACAATGCCTAATGGGCAGACACAGTCATTTTATTTTGAAAATGATCATCCAACAATGCCCGGCTGGTTCAAAGGCATGGAACTGATCATCCGAGAGCGGGGCTTGTGGCGGAATGGTTTGCTTGCACAGTGCCCAGGATTCAAATGTGAAGCAGGTCGAACTGACTGCTGCTGCCGCCGGATTCTGTTCTGCCAACCTGATTTGTTAACCAGAAGTCTGCGCTTGAGGAACTTGTGGAGTCCCGAGGTCACATTTGTGACTTTTATCCCAAGTATCATTGCGAGTTGAACTTCATTGAAATGTACTGGGGCAGCCAAATATCGTTATCGCAACTCAGCAAGGACCGCCAACATTGACGAAATGGAAACAATATGAAGAAATGTCTAGATGAAGTCACTAGGTTGTCTATCATTCGGTGAGTTTGGATGATTAAATGGCAGCCTGTTCCATTGACTTTCTGTTTGTTCTAGGTTTGCCAACCGTTGGCACTTTTATTCGGCATATGCCCAGGGCTTGAGTGGCGGAGACTTGATTTATGTCAACCGCCGATACAGTGGACATCGCATGTACCTCCTTCAATGATTGCCGAGATAAAGGCTTCTATTGTAGCCTATTAATGTATATATTGATTTTCAAAGCTACTTTACCTCTCCGCCAACCTCCCCGCTCATGTATGAAATTTCTTTTTCCCCCGAGTCTCAGATTTGGCCGTGGGAAAGTATTTAAGCTGATTACATAATGGTGTTGGATCCCACGCCCTCTATCTTAGGCCCGAGCGCATCGGTGCGTTCCTGTCTCTTTCCCTCCGCTGTGTTTGCTCATTGGCTTTTGACCCAGAAACCTCCTCTTCCACATCAACATCTCTTTCTCGGCCCCACCGCCAAGCCGCCATACACGTACAGCATTGTCTCCGCGAAATGCATTCCCCTTCATGAGGCTCGCGCGCTCGCGGCGAAGATCTCTCCAGAGGAATTCGCGGCACTCGCGCTGCTGCCAGGCATGGTGCGTGTGCAGATGTGGGACAAGGACTTCCCGTGGCTCCACCTGACGCCATTCGTCGTCCGAAAGGTATAGTGAAGTGGGAGGGATCTGGATTGGTTTGCGAATTTGCAGAAGAGTGTGACGCCCCGAGAGTGAATGCAGAGAGAGCGCGAGATAAAGGCAACGCGGCAGCATGGGACGAGTTCAGCGTGCCAACTTTCTTGGGGTGTGTATTCCTGGCATCATCATCTTCATCAACCTATTTTTCTTGTCAGTATTAACCACTCTGCATCCACTGTATCAACGATCTGCGGCCAAGTTGGGCCAATTGCATTTTCATTTTCATGCATCTCCGTCGATGCGCAAAACGACCGTCTTCATACCCTTTACTATCTCAGATGCCCTAGATTTTACTCCTTCGATCAATTCAATCCTCATCCCCAGCGATGCCCAATGAACACCGACATGTGTATCCGACTGTGTAGACTGCAGCGACCGTCCGTGTTCGCGCCCCAGAGTTTCCTTAATTCGAGTCAGCCCGACCACAGAATCGAAGCTGAAATCTTCCGGGGTTGCAGCAGCCTGGCGAAAGAGAGCGCAGCCGCAGAGAGACCGCGGGTCGGCAGAGCTCTAGACTCGTAACCAGTCTCTACGTTGAGCAACAAGACAAAAGAATACAGCCAAAAAAAAATTAAGTCAATTGGAGAAAAACTGAGAGAGAAAAAAAAAAGTGCGGTAATGTTGCTCAAACGTAGAGACTGGGAGAACTAGTACTGGAAAGGGCCATCAGAAATACCACGTGATGAATCAAAATGACTTAGAAAAATTTCAACGATTCTTTTCACCAAACTCCGTCACGCATCTTTTGGCCTCATTCTGAACAGTAGAAAAGATTCTGATAGCCTTCAAGGTGCGTACTATGCAAAAACATACACGGAAATCGCGTCAGACATCGCACAGACACGCAATATTGCAAATCTGCGGCTACACCGATTAGCTCGGCCAAATGCGCCTCTGGACGGTCGCAGCCGCGTTCCTAGCCATCCAAACCCTTTGTACATCGTCCCCCGAGCCTTCTCAAGTCCTTATTCCCGGCCAATCGAATCTCCAGATGCCGACTGATGTCGATGCTGCATCGGATTGTGCTTCTCGGACTCCATCTCCCCGCCAGTCCAGCAGCCATCCTCTGGCCCGAATCCTATATTTGATGAGTCTCCTCCCAAGCGTGCCGGAGGCCAGCATATGTCCATCAAGGTAAAGCAGTGGAGAATAGCACAAAGAGCAGAAGACCTGGACTCCGGCGCAGTCGGCAGCAGAGGAGAGCCGGGTCATGCAGGAACGACTGTTGTGGTGGCAGCAGAAAAAGAGTCCAGAGAGGTCATAGCAGCTGTGAAGGCCGACCGAGAGCGTACAGCACGAGTCCATGAAGCTCTGCAGTCCCTCAAGAACGCCGGCTGCAAATCCACCTACCAATTCTTTGAGAAATTCTTTGGTAGCACGACCGCGACATCTCGAAGCATGCTTCGCGCCTCCTGCATGATCATGGGACGGAAGGACCCCCGTTTATACGCCCCGAGGTCGTTTCCGGGGTTCGGACAAAACTCGAGTCTGCCCGCGCAAGGTTAGAGGCAAAGTTCGGACAAACACGGGGTTGGCGCGCCTAGTGAGGTCCGAAGTTCGGACAAGACAATGGCTGTCGCTGAGGTCAGATCCCAGTTCGGACATTCAAGTTTGATCGGGGCCACTGATGCTCTTTCTCATGTGGCGAGCTTGCTTTCTTTCAATTTCTTGGTACAATGTAAGATATTCATGACTCGTTTCCAAATAAAATTTTGTTCCGAGTGGCATTCTGAATTACTCTACACCTTGCACTGTTGCACACAACCTCCCTCAATCTACCTCAACCTCTCAGTCGTTCAACTATGGACTCGGATACTATACTCAGTGACAGCGAGCAGATCTGCTCCTTTCGACAGATTGGGACCCTCATGAATGGATCTCAAGAGGCAAAAAATACCACAACGTTCCCCCCATCGTCGACACGGCTCAACGTAACATGCTCAAGATCCCTGCCTCGTTCGCAAACAATCTCCCCTCCAAAACCATGTCCATATCCCAGCTTCTTCAATATTGATTTGCCACCTTGCAGCAGTGGTGTGGACAGCATGGATATTGATTCCGATTTTTTCACCACCGCAGAACCTACAAGGGATATCGAGGAAATTCTTTCGTTCTTGCCTTACCAACGCGTACCATGCTGGATACTATGGTTAAAACGTTTGCCAGGCATGGTTTGACGGTCATAAATCATACGCACCTGGTTAAACCCCAGACATTGGATTCCCTTTCTGGTGCTAACATACTGGGTGAACTGCTGGAAGCGTGCGAATCCAAAGACACTTGATTCGCGCAGATTATGGTCAATCGGACGGTAAAACAGCAGATGAGGCGGCGATGAAACTAGCTGTTCGCGCCTTTGAACGTCCTCTGGTGGCATGGAAATCTGGATGGAAACGTACCAGTTGTGGTTGGCGGCATTGTTCTCCAATAATTATCTTGGAAGCGACATAGTGGACGCCCTGCTGGCTCTACTTGCCCTTCGCTGCGACTCTGTGAAGATGCGGTCAGCGAAGATACTCTCATCGTTGATACAACTTCGCCCAAATTCTGCGGATGCTCTCCCAGTTGTCGATGTGTGCAACAGGCCCAATCAAAACCAGCGCAGTGCACAGGATTATCTGAACAAGTATGGAGCATGGTTTCAGAACAGAACACCGCTACCTTCATTTGTCCTTCACCGTCCTCCGGAGCATTGGACAGCATGCTGTCTTGATTTCGTCGCACATCGAATTCGATACGGGGATTCCTTGCATTGGGAATGGCCCAAGGACTTCTTTGATGCTGTTGAATCATTGGCTACGTGAACGCGACACCACAAATTTCATTGTACAGACACCTACCCTGTGCGACACAAACAGATGATATAACTGCCCAATAATTTCTGTCAATACCATTGCTCATAATGCCCTTGGAGACCCACTGTGGACACCCGAAAATGCAAAGGCTATGCGGATGAAGGCATTCTGCGACATTGTGAAATACACCTTGTCAGCTAAGGTTGGTCAAACTTATCCCTGCATTTGAATAGAGAGCTGATAACCATCCAATAGAATATCCCAAAACGACCTCATATTTCGAACCCAACTGAATCCGTAGAAAGTCTGCTCGCCCGCCAGTCCCGACTTTAATGATGTGTTCTCGCCAGCGCCGACAGTGACAGCATTCCGATCGACAGCAAACAAGAGATGCAGACCCAGCCCAAGGATGGAGTAGATGCTGGAGCTGTAGCTTATACTACCACAGCAGCAGCAGTCGCGGATGAAGAGACCAGTAGAGATGGAAAGCCTGAGGCGGATGCACCAAGAGGAAGGTCGCCAAGACAGCCGAGTTGGACATACCGGCCCGGACCCCATTCCTTCTTCGCTCCGAAATCGATATTGTCTTCCAACTCGACCAACCCATCTCTGAAATCTAAGGCTGTAAGCAGCAATAAAAGCGGAAAGCCCACGAAGTCTCGCGATCCGAAAGTAGCTGCTGGGCGACCATCCAACACGTTGACAGATCAAGGAACTTCGACTGCTGGCAATTCTTCGGTTGGCATGAGCCGGGCAGCTTCTGTCGCGCACGCACTGAGGTCCAGGTCCAGAATGGCGAATTCCAGCATCAGAAGCCAAACTCGAAACTTCCGCGATAAAATCCGTCGCGACTTTGATAGTGATGCTGTCTTCGAGCTAATGTCGAAGGAGGTCAGTGCTCTACTTGCAAGACTTGGGTAAAAATGAAGGAACCCTACAACACCTATCGATTCAAACAGCACTCAGAAAAGCGCTGTAAACCTCCCCTCTCCCCTCCTCCTGATACAAAAGACACGAACACTCGATGCATTCAAGCTTGTGCCACCAGCCACGAAACCGAAGCCGAAGAAAGCACCATTGCCAGCCAAGGTCTCTCTGCCGTGTCCAGGGCTGACAGCTGCATACAACGAGCAGGTTGGGCACTACCTGAACCGCACTGGATCCACGGGGGCGGGCTCGAGCTGTTGGACATTACAGTTCCGAGTTATTCAAAAAGGAATTCATGGATCCAGTGAGATGGAGAAGCAGCATGTTTACCGCTCAGCAGCATCAGCGTACGTGGCAGAACGACGTCAGCCCCGGATCATGGCATCCTTTGCCACAGGTTCCAACACGTGTCTGAAGACTGTTGAAGTTGACCCGACAGCGGCTGCATCTCCAGCTCCATGTGCTTCCTGTTGCTCCTTTTACCACAAAGGCCTATCAGTCCACGGTCAAAAAGCCTGCTCCAGATCCGTCCAATCTACGTTACGTTCCTCATAAGAATCAAAACCCACAACGCTGGCCAGATATATGCGAGGTTCCAGGGATTGGAGGCGCTCGTATCAGAGGTCAGAGACCTTCATTCATTTTATCTGGATAACACTAAACTCATTTCGAATACAGGACAATAATTATTCGCTCAAACAGCGTTATGTCCAGCATGTTCTCAACGGCGACTTCAAGAACGACACCATTTTCAATGGTATCATTGAGGCCAAGATACTGGCCAAAACCCGCGAGATCAAGGGACTCGGGATGCAAAATTTCAAGCATAGTGAAGATGTCGATGCAGTATTTGGTCTTTTCATGCAATCAGCCCCCGCGCTTACAGGGAGATTGCGAAACATATCCCACTTCGGACGAACGCTAATCAAGTGAGCGGTTTCGCTGTGTATGTGTCACAGTCAAGACCTGAGTGTCCACTCTCGGTAGGAAGAGAGGGATTGGGTAGTGCTCGTGGTTGATCTCGAAAAATGATGGAATAAAAGGTTAACTACAAACAGCGTAATAGCTACTCTACTTATACTGTCTAGGGAACCGTGTGAACTAATCTATATAACTACAACTACCCTTAACCACATGTTCTCAGTGTCCTTGCTTCATCCTCATGTCCTGACGTCATCTCTGACATCATCATGACGTCATCCCTTGGGTCGGGCCGGTCTTAGTCATAGCCTCTTTGTCATCCAGCGCTTAGATCTCGGGCGCTTAGATAGGCGTTGGAACGATAGATCTTATCTAATCGTGACAGTATGCCACCTCAACTTACCCTATCATTTCCAGACAAAAGATATCGCGGTCACCAAGGTTCCCAATCGGAATAGAAGAGGAGACATTCATCTATGCAAAACGATACTGTGAGGACTATAAATACCCTCAAGGCGCACCCCTTTCCCTTGCCGTTGATGACACCAAACTTCATGCCGCTCTCCGTCCATTATATGATGTGTTTAAAGAGAAATGGTTTATTGTCGGAATGACTGGAAAGCCGATAGAAGTACCAAACCTGACGTATTGCACGAAACCCTCGACCATTTGGAAAAGACAGCGGAGTTTGCAACAAAGGTCGGTTCCGCGGCATCCGTCAACTACTTCGTTTCTCACCTGTTAATCTAGCTGAGACTTTGGGTCTTACAAATTCCGCTCCCTGGTGTTCCGCCGCTTATCATTGCTATCATGCCCATTGGCTCAAAGGTCAAAGGAGCACAGCTAGCTGAGTGGCAACTCGCCCTCATGAACGGCTTGATCTCCCTTGGCTTCCGGATTTCATCCAGCGGTGGGGACGGTGCTTCCGTTGAGCGTGAATGCCAACGGCTAACTGCTGCCGCAAGCAAAGTGGTAGAGTATCGTATCAAACACCCGGACCCAGACTACCCAGATATTATCGTCACGGTGTGGGAGCTGAACGGCAATGTCTGGTGCGAATTTCAGGATGCAAAACACGGCCGGAAAATCCGAAATAATGCATCATCCGGCCGCGCAGTTTAGTTCTGGGCAACACGGTCGTTTATTTCAGGCAGGTATATGGGTTGGCAATGGAGCCTGACTCTCCCATGTACCCGCGCGATGTGAAGGAAAAGCGCGACAGAATGGACGACCCAGCAACAGCCCGTCTATTCTCTGCTGACACTCTCGCCCAAGCAGCGCAGGACCCGGAAAAACATCTTGGCCTGATCGTTTACCTTCTTGTATTCGGTGATTTCATTGACGCGTACCAGAGCCGAACCCTCAGCCACACGAACGCGCAAAAATTGCTATCCAGACCCATCTATTCCTTCAGACCTGGCGACTATTCCTTCAGAAAGCAGGATACTCCGAATCCCGCCACTTCATCTCGAAGGAGGCATTTGCTATCTCGGAGATACTGGTGAATGGTCTTCTGGTCTTATATTCATCCACCGTGATCACCTCGGCAAAAATCCGACCCCACTTCTTCCATGGTTCAATGCAAGCGAGCCCAATGAGCATTCTTTCGCGGGCTTACGGGATATTTCGAAAGACTTCACGTTCCAGGAAGCAATTCTCATCGTCCCAAAGCTCCGCGCAAAAATGCAGGCATCTGTTCGCACTCCTGTAGACCCTGCAGCATACAAGAAGCGAGCCTCTGGATATTGCCACACATATTTCACGTCCGAGGACATTGATTTTGCGCTTCTGAGCCAATACCCGACAGATGTTGAGCTCTCGATGGCGTATGAAATTGCAGCAGAGGAAAATGATTGCTTGGACTCTTTTGGGATACATCCGGCCCGAATCAAGGCTGCGCCGATGCCCGGAATCGTCACCCAGCCTTCCCCCGATCCGACATTTGAACACCTTTATCTGGATGAAGATGAACTTGTAGCCCAAAAAGCGGAAACACAGAGCCAACCGCAGCAGAAGAAGTACAGCGGATTATAGATAACCTTCAGGCCACTGTAGGACTTTCCCGGGCTGAAGACGAGCAGCTTGATGCTTGTGTGATGGCCGCTGTGGCGTTATCCATGGATGAGCTCGCAAGAATGTAGGCATTTTATTTTTCTGTCCGTGGCAAATGACTAACGGTGCTCAGTGAGGATCTCCCAGAAAGTGATCCGGACCGCTTCGCCGAGATACAACGGGACATTGCAAACGCTATGGCGACACAACCTGCGGCTTTTATCTCTCTGCTCCAAGGAATGGCAAATTCCAGCACTGGGAATTCTTCGAACTCCGTGGCTATAAATGCCACCCCAAATCCCCATCCTCCATCATCTCGGCCTCTTATCGACGTTTCTGCCGTGATTTAGCTCAGCTTGTAGCGCTTCGCAGTGAGCATCAGACTAAAGAGGAGAAGATGGTGTACGGACATACAAGGCATCCACGACATATACCAACCACAAAACGGGGGCTGTGAAGGAGCTTTCCGATCGCCAACGTCTCGCCCAGGCAATGCAGGCGATTGTCAAGCGAGACCACCAGCAGAGTTCCAGCACAGGGCTGAATCGAACGATTCGCTGGAAAACCGATTCTAGCGCTCTGCCAGCGGCCAAAAGGAAATGCAGCCAACACTGAGGTGACTGCAGGGGCCGCGCAAAGGAGGTAATCAAATCTATTCAATATATATCGCAAGATCTGACTGTTCATCTGCAGGTTATCAAACGCCGTCGCACGATCTTTGGAAAATTGAAATGTCTGTCGACTGTTGCTGAAGCTGATATCGGGAGCGATCATAAATTGGAGGCCAGATGCTACAGGTTTGCTATTCAAGTCGTTCTTGTGCGAGGTGGGTTCTTTTCTCCTTCTCCGAGTCTGAAACTGAAAATGTACTGTCAAGTGATAACGATGTATTCCAAAAATGGCGGTAAAGCGGGAGCCCACTCTTTCACACAGAGTTGTGAGAGCATTGGTGCTCTTTCATACCTGTTTGTTCAGACCTATGAACATGCTTATCGTTGACAATTCAAGAGTGCGCATTCCCGCGATTCGGCCTTAGGAACCGTACGGTTTGCGCACTTACCATCAAATTCATTCCTGGCCATCGCTCCGCTGGAGGAGAACGACCCCAACAGCGTGAAGGCATTCACCAGCCACATCGAAATTGGGTTGCGGACATACAAGGTTTTCGAAGCGCTGATGCAGAGAAGGAGTTGCTGTGCAAGGCGGTAGCAAGCCTGAACACAGTACGACGCAAAGGGAAGGCAAATGTCAATATTGTAGATGTTGCGGAGGACGACGGAGTAGCAGAATAGATTTTTTTTCGATTTTTTAAGCTATATTTGAGGTCTCTGGGCGGTGTTTTGCCAAAAATTGAGGTCGGATCCAGAGTTCGGACAAATTTTGGGTCCGAGTCTGGCTGGATCCGAAGTTCGGACAGATTCTCGTGGCCCAGGTCGGCCAAAAGTTCGGACAAAAAAAAATTTAGGCCTAAACTGGGAAACGACCTCGGGCCGTATAAACGGGGGTCCTGGGACGGACCTCCTGGACCTTCTGCACGTGAAACAACCCGAGTTGGTCGAAAAATGGGCCCTCAAAGTCAGCCTACCAGTGATAGCGGCTGAAGGTACAAAACTGTCGGATTTGCTTCGTCCGGACTCGACGAAGGATTTTTCCTCTCGATTGGAAACATGGTTGCTGGACAAGATGCTGTCTGAAGCAACGATTGCGGCACCGAATCTGTGTGAGCTCTTGATGCTCATGGGGATGACGTCCGACGTTGGGCGAAGGGACAACAAGCTTGTGAGTGCCGACGCGATCCGCAGACATCGCATCTCACGGGTTAACAGGTGCTCGTGACCGTGCTATGTATGCTCGCACAGGCCCGGAACGAACGCGCAAACGAGTTCCAAGAGATTATGGGAACCTATTTCCTCGCTTGCAGCACTCCGCGTCGCCAATTCGAGTTCTGGCTCATGCAGGTTTGACGGTGTCGTACAGCAAAGCAATCAATGATCTCAAGTCTCTTTTCTGCGGAAGGATTGGCGCGTCTCCGTCGAATGGTGCAGGAGAAAGCGTGCATGATTGTCTGGGACAACTTGAATATTGCATTCAAAGTCGGGGAGCAGCGGCATAACTCCAAGGATACATTTGAGAACGGAACAACGGCAACACTGATCGTGCTTTACGGTGTCCTGCGCGGCGAGCTGGAGCTCGAACTCTTGGAACCTCGTACCAACCGGAGGCCCGTCTTCGATTTTGAGCCAATGGACACACTTCCCACCGTCGAACATATCATTCAGGCCCAACAATCCTCCTTATGGCATGTCCGCCGAATCTTCCTGGAACACTTTCCAACGTTGGCTGCCAAATTCAAGGCCGACCTCGGGGATGTTCCCATCATCTGGGCTATTCCTCTTCATCAGTCGGAGCATCTTCCTACCCCTGCCATGAAGATTGTGAATCCAGCCTTGACGGCCACGATTGATTTTCGACACAACGGTGACACGCACCCTCCAGTTGACTGCAGCTGGGATGCGAGCCACGGTGTCATGTTTGCAGGTGGCGACCTACTCAGTTTGAATTTACAGACAAGGTCCTGTCTCATTTTTCGATTCAAT
>JARGXW010001295.1:0-26407 GCA_029204085.1 Mycena sp. CBHHK59/15
TATCCATCTTGAAAGCTGGCGACAATTGCAGCTTCATATGTGATGTTATCAAGAATCAAATGTGGAGAAGAGGAGCTCAACGGTTTAGCCATTCTAGGCAATGTTTATGCGAAAAACATCCAAAACCATGCACCACAAGAGGTGAGGAATGAGGAGAAAAGGCTGCTTAGCCTTGCACTGCTACATTAGTTCGAGCGAAAGAAAGCCTGAAATGGTATTTAGATTGACTGGCGACTCATTTGACTAGGATATGTAATCCATGTAATAGAATAATAAGTTACGGTGATCTCTTTGATTGAACGAAACTTAGCTCGAGTACCAGTCTACTACCTGTACCAATTCGTTGTTCCTCAACCCACATTCTGTTTGTGCCCGCCGCTTGCCGCCATTCACAACTCATTGTGACAAATGTCGGGATTCGGCTTATATAATGATGCACTTTGCATTTCTGCTTACCCTTACCCTCTTGCCGCACGCTCATTCACAAACAGAAGTTTACTTCGGTTTGTGCTCCCTCGACCGAAAATGTCTGATTTTGGCTTATATAATCAAGTATGTCATGTGCTCTGAACCCGTGCTCTTTTCGTACACACATCTATTCTGTACTGTTTCGTCTGGTCTCTGGCAGCTCGATGGCTGCGGCACAATTGACTTCTAAACGACCTATGCATCCAACATCGTCTGAAGATAACTCGGGCTCGGGCCCGGGCCCGAGTAAGCGTCGCAAAACCAACAATCGCGCGGCAGGACACAGTCTTCATGCTGGTGCAGTGGCAGATGGAATTCAGTCAGTTCCAGGTGTGTACTTCCTACTCAATGGTTATGAACATTATTCTGAGGATGCTTTCAGCTCACTTTGCCGATATATCAGATGAGCTCAAATCTCAGACACTCCGACATATGCTCGACAAGATCGTTGCTGATCCTGGTTCTGTGTCTGGTGGCGCTCTTGTCACATTGGCATGTGAACATGGAATCAAGCGCCAGAAGCGGCTTCTTCTTATGTCTGCCCTGCAATCTCACCATTGCACATGGGCTTGTCTTGTTCATTACACTGATGCTCAAGAAGCAGGTCAGCTTGCTGTTATATACCGAGCCGAAGGAAGAACGAGAAGAGCAAGTCCGGAACCGGAACCGGAAACCGGAGGATCGAACTTCCGGAAAGTATATGGGAGGATAACGCAAGCACCACAGGACAGTAGGATGTGCGCACTACCGTGGCCGTGAAGGAATGAGGACCGGAGGAATTAACCGGAGGACGACTCAGTGCAGAGCGTAGAGCAAAGCAACGTTAATTATCAAACTGAAGTACATGGCATATGTTACGGGTTTATATAGCTAAGTCCTAATTGTATTCCTAAAAAGGTGCGAGTCAGGTGACCTGTCGGACATAACAATAATACGAGTCCCAAAGAGGATGAAGAAGTGATGTCGGAGAAATGAACAATAAGGAGAAGGATTATAAAGACGGATAAACGGGAAACGCTCAGTAATCCTTCATTGCGTAAAAACCCGGTGATCGCGATGAGTCCGAGAATATTCCGTCTGGTTCCGGGTCCGGTTCCAGACATGACCGGAACATCAAGGACCGAGAATGCATGGATATAACAGTATCCCCTCTTGCGTTCCTTGCCCTCAAGGAACAGAAAAACAATTGCGGTGTCCATCGAATAATAGTTGTGGATATGGCCGGAAAAAGTTGTCCAAAACCGGAAAGCTTCTAGAAGGTCACGTGCTGTTGATATAAACCATCCGCAGTAGTGGCGTGACTTAAAACTTCTTTCCTCTGCACCACCAACACCCCATATCTGAAATGCCCCCTTACGCTCCCGGATTCAACCCAAGCAACAGCAGCGACGAGCACAATGACTCCGGTGCCAACCGGAAAGGGAAGAAGAGAGCGACCTCCGGGAGCTCGAGGACGATCGGCGCGAGCAAAAGCGCCAGCGGAAGGAGCAGAGGACCCAGGAGCGCCTGGAGCGCCTCCGGGTGGATTTGGAGGAGACCACGACGCCCGGGCGGAGGTGGAGTTGAGGAGGCCCGGATCCGGCAGGAGCTGGACGGGATGGACCGGGAAGACGAGGAGGAGGAGGACGAGGAGTCCGGAGAGGCGTCAGTTGGAGATGGGGGCCCCAACGACGAGACGGATAGTGACCGGGAGAGAGACCCGGGGCAAGGTGCGCAACGGTGACCGGAGTCTACCGGATACTAACAACCTTCCAGAATGCGACTAATGCAAGAGAGTCGCAGCAGTTTGCGTCGTTGAGGGTGGATCCCGGCCACCTCCCTGGCCTGCACCCGTTGCAAGGTCAAGAAGATTAGATGCACCCTCGTCGGACCCTCCAAGCGGGTCAATCAGCGGGAGCAGGCGAAGACGCAGGGGAAGAAGACGACCGGACCGAGTTCCGGAAAGACCACCACCCGCCGCCCCGCCCCCGCCCCCGCTATATCGAATCGTCTCCGGAACCGGACGTCGGTTCCCGACCGACCGGGGAGATGGGCCCCCGGACCCGCATTGACGACATGCGGGTTCGCATGGACGACCTCGAACGTCGTCAGGATGCCGTCGAGGCGTCCCGGAGGAGAGACCGAGGCCGCCTTAACCAACCTGGGGGCCTGGTCAAATGGCTGTCCCGGGATTACTTCCGGGATGGCGTCCCTGGGTGGATGGTGGATATCATCCAGGGTTTGGAGGATGATAGGAGGCCGGATGAGGTCGACGGGCAGACGATGGGGTACGAGGAAGAGGAAGATGAAGAAGAGCGACCGGAGCCGGAGCCAGAAGCAAAGGAGGAAGAGGAAGAAGTGAGGATCCGGGTCAGTCCGAGTGGCCGGAGGGATTCCGGAGCGACGAGGAAGAAGGAATGGGGGTAGTTAAGAGGAAGGCAATGAGTCCCTGCCACCATCCAGGTGGAGGAACAGCCAGAGGAGTCGGGGGATGAATAAACATTTGTATAATATAGTTTCTTCTGCTAAATTTTTTTTCTTTCTTGATTTTTTCTGAAATGATAAGAGAATCCGGAGTCGACCGGAATAACCGGAAATACCGGGAGAGTAAGGAAGGAAAGATTTTAAGGGTTTGGTCCAGGCTTGTTGGGATAACGACGATGAAAATTGTCGATATGTTCATCGGCATCAACGTCATCCGCACTAACCCAGCTAAACTGCTCATCGGTGTTTTCGTAGCCCTGCCATTCAACCAAGTACCGGAGCTGGGTCCGGGGCAACCGGAAATGGCGATCAATCTTTGAGTCAACGATTTGTTTGATCTCATAGTGTTCTTCACCGTCGATGATTTCTACCGGAGCCGGAGGTGGTTCCTGGCGACCGGGGAATGGATTTGGAAAATGAGGCTCGAGTTGAGATATATGGAAGACCGGATGAACTTGTGAAAGGCTTTTTGGGAGACGGATAGTATAGGAAGCCGCACTGGGTTTACCAATGACTTGTAAGGCCCAAGGTGAGTTTCCGAGAATTTCGGAGTGGGTCGTTTCGTCCGGATATACTTTGTCGTGATAAATGCTTGGTCGCCGATCTGTAACCGGGGATCCGGAATACGCTTCCGGTCAGCAGTTTCTTTATATCGCTGCTGAGCGAAAGTGATCTGCTCCGGAGGTACTGATGAAGGTCTTGGAGATCGACAACATAGTCTTTAGCATACATGTTCGCGACGTCGCGTTCCGGGTGGATATTGATAGCCGGATTATAGCCTTTATTCGCAAAAAACGGAGATATTCCGGTGGATGCGTTCGGGAATTGTTCAAAGCGAATTCAGCTAGAGGAAGTAGTTCGTGCCAGTCGTCTTGTTGGTACGAGGTATACATCCGGATATATTGTTCCACAGTCTGGTTCATGCGTTCCGTTTGTCCGTCCGCTTCCGGATGATAACCGGAAGTATAGTGCAGCTCCATGGAGAGGAGTTCGCCCAAGGACTGAAAGAAAGATGAAACAATTCGGAGCCCCGGTTGCAAGTGACATGGGAAGGGACACCGTGCTTCGAGAAAACGTGGATAAGGAAAAGCCGGGCAAGTTCCGGAGAGTCGATATGAGTGTCACAAGCCACAAGTATAACCTGCTTAGAAGCGCGGTCAACTATGACAAGAATAGTGTCGTACTCGCCGGAAACCGGTAATTGATCAATGAAGTCGATAGAAATGGAATCCCATGGCCGGATGGGAACCGGAAGAGGCTTAAGCAATCCGTAAGGTCGGTGCCTAGGCTTTTTGTTGCGCTGGCAAATAATGCAAGATCGACAATAGTCCCGGACGAAGTTCCGGCATTCTGGCCAGGTATATTCTCGACGGATGAGAGCTAGAGTGCGGTTCTGACCAAAATGACCAGAGAGAACATGGTCATGCAAGTACTGTAGAACACGTAGTTGCAACTCCGGAGAGGTTCCGGAGATCAGAGGCACATAGATACGCTCATCAAGCCGGAGAAGACCGGAAGGATCGAGTGTCCAGCAGGAAGGGTTACCGGAGTTCGCGGCATTGATACCGGAAACAGCGGCAGGATCATCGTTGAGATGGTTGCGGATATCTGAATAAAGTTTCTCAAGATCCATAACAACGGTAGCTCGAAGAACGATTTCCTCGAGAAAGGTAGCGCGGAGAGATGCAGAGAGTTGATCTTGGGTGAAAATTGGGCGAAGGTTTTGCGGATTGAGCTGGCCATAAGCCCTATCCCCCTCTTTAGGGTAGACGTCCCATCGTCTAGTCAATGCATCCGGTTTACCTCCGAGCTTTCCGGGCCGGAACCGGATTACCATGTTGAAATGGCAGAGGTACTCGGACCACCGGACTTGGCGACGAGTAAGAACTTTCGTCGTCGCAAAGTACTCCAAGTTCTTGTGGTCCGTGACAACGTCGACCGGAAAGGTAGTTCCCTCGAGATAATGTCGCCAAATGGTGAAGGCATCGAAAATCGCGAGGAGTTCCTTGTCGTGCGTGTCGTAGTTGAGTTCCGCCGGACCAAGAGTCCGGGACCAGAACGCAACCGGGTGAATGTCGCCATCGTCTCCTTGAATTGAGAGAATGGCTGCGATCGCATAATTGGAGGCATCAGATTCAACGGTTACTTGACGTCCCGGAATCCAATGGTGCAACACCGGAGCCTCCGTATAGGCGTGTTTGAGTGTGTCGAAAGATAATTGACAATCTTCTGACCAGTTCCATCGGACGTTCGACCGGGTGAGCCGGGTGAGTGGGATCGTGATGGAAGAATAATTCCATATAAAACGCCGATAGAAATTGCACAAACCAAGGAACGATTGAATATCCTTGACTTTGCAGGGAGTAGGCCAGTCCATGATAGCTGAGACTTTCTCCGGAGACATTCGGAAACCTTCCGGAGACAGAATGAATCCGAGATACTCGCAAGTGGTTACGCTGAACTTGCATTTTGGAAGTTTGCAATAGAGTCCTGCGTTCCGGAGACGTTGTAAGACTTCCCAGACGTGACTAGTATGTTGAGAAGGATTGTCTGAGTAGATGAGGATATCATCCAAATAGACGACGACGTATATGTCCAGCAAATCGGCGAAAATAGTGTTCAAAAATCGCTGAAACGTACGGAAAGCTGTTTTGGGCTCATTGCCCAGAGCAATCCAGAGAAGATGATAGGCGTGCCGGAGATCGAGTTTAGTGTAAATCCGTGCTTTTCCGGGAGCATCAAGGAGGTCGGTGATAAGCGGGAGTGGATAGGTATCCTTCTTCGTAATCTTATTTAGACCTCGGTAATCGACGCAGAGCCGGAGAGAACCGTCCTTCTTTTTAGCGAAGAGGATTGGAGCCCCATGACTAGACCGAGACGGATATATAAATCCGGCTTTCAGATTGTTGTCAATGAACTCCCGGAGAGCAACTAACTTGTTCTGAGAAAGTGAGTAGACGTGTCCGACCAGAGGAACTTCGCCTTCCTGGGTTTCGATTTTGAGGTCATATTCTCGATGAGGGGGAAGATTGTACGCTTCCTTCTCCGAGAATACATCGGCGAAGTCGTGATATTCCGGAGGAAGACCGGAAAGGTCCGGAACGTCGGCTGAAGCAGAACGAGCTTGGGCATCCTCTGTAGGACAAGCACGCAAGGTATACTGGACAGTATCCTTGTCTCGAATAATAGCACTATAAGCCGCAGCAGATACCAGTGACACAAGGGGAACTGAAGTGAATGGACGAGGCTTAGAAGCCTCTGGAAGAGGCGGAGATGCCTCGGGAGTGTCCATAGAAGGACCGGAATCTGGCGAAGACGTTGGAGTCGATGTAGGTTTCTCGTCCGGGAAAACCGGAATCGGAGATTCCTCGTCCGTAATCAGAACTACCGTAGCTGGAACAGACTTAATTGTCTGTGGTGTCGACGATGAATCACCGGATTGACCGGAACAGAATGATATAGTAGCGTCAGACCAGTTAATCAACGGATTAAAGCGGTTGAGCCAATTGTATCCCAGAACCAAGTCGCAAGGCGAATCAAGACGGGTAACGAAAAATTCCATAGGATGGACATCGCCAGATGGGAATCGGATTAGCAGCCGGAGCTGCCGATTAATGATTGTTGAAGAGCCGTCGAGATACCGGAGTTTAACCGGAGCAACCGGATACGGTAAAAACCCATTTTTTTCACATTCTTTCAACGATATAAAACAATGAGAAGAACCAGAATCAATAAGAGTTCGCAAGTGGATTTTGAATCCCGACGCAATTCGTGATAGTAAGGAAGGAGATATGGTTGCATATTCTTCCGGACCGGAAAGGGTATAGTCCGACCGGAAAGTAGAGACGTGAAGATCGACGTAAAGGGCATTAGGTGAAAGAGTGGAAGCGTTGAGGCAGACCTCAGGAAGCACCCCGGAGTCAACGCAACTCGGACCGGATGCTGAGGTATCCGAGCTACTGATTATTTTTTTGACTTGGCGGTTTCGGCGGGTGTAGTAGGCTTTTCAGCCGTTGCAGATGCCGCCTTAGCCTGAGCGTATTCCGGACGCTTCCGGCACTCCGAAGCTGAATGACCGGTACCCCCGCAGAACATGCAGAGATTTAGTCGAGATCAGCGTTCCCTTTCGTCCTTGGTGAGTCTCCCATGCTTATCGAGTTTGTCGGCATACGGTTTTTGAGTCCGACCGGAAGACTGCTGAGTCGGTCTATCGGAAGTGGCCTTCGTTGTGGAAGATGACGAAGTAGGGTTGCCAGACTGCTTTCCGAAAGGTCTTCGACCGGAAGTGGGATTAGACGACCTAGGCGACGAGTTGGCGCCCTTGTGATCCTTTGACTGCTGACCGGAATTTCCGGAATTACCGGAAGTACCGGAACCAGTTCCACCACTGCTAATCCTCTCATGCTCCCACTCTCGCTGTTTCTCCAATTCGCGTTTCCAATAGCGAGCATCAATCCGGCGGGCAATATCTTTAACCCCAAGCAAGGTGTTGAGGTGGTTATGGTGGGCCATTTCGTCCTTGAGCCGGCGAGGAAGTCCCTCGTAGAATTGATGTCGCAGGGCATTGTCGCCCCATTGGGTAAGGACAGCGAGACGATCGAAACCGATGATATAAGTGGCAATCCGGTCTCCGGATTTCATCCGGCAAGACCGGATGAGATCTTCCGCATCTCCTACCAGATCTTGCGGACCAAAATTCTCCTGGAGTTCCTGAATAAAGCGCGGAAAGTTCCCGTCCCAAGCCGGAACGGAACCGGTGTCGTAAAGATTTGGTTCAAACCACTGCTGAGCAGTGCCCCGGAGATATGACATGATATAGAAAATCTTGTCATCATCCGAGATAAAATCCTGGTGACGTTCCGCAAAATGCAGGTAACATTGGGTGAGAAAAGACTGGAGTTTCGCGGAGTCGGAGCCATCAAAAGTGTCTGGATTGCGGAGATTCGAGCGAGTAGAACGAGGTGGAGCCGAGGAATGAGTGACATAAGACTGAATTGCATCCCGGAACGTTCGGATAGTGCTGATAAGCAGCTGTTCCGGCGGTTCGGAATCTGGGTCAGGAGGTCCAGCCGGACCGGGTCCAGGTCTGGGTCCGGGTCCGGGTCCAGGTCCGGGTCCGGGTCCGGGTCCAGGTCCAGGTCCGGGTCCGGGTGGAGGACCAGGACCATCAGGACCATCAGGACCATCAGGACCATCTCCACCTCCACCATCTCCTCCTGGATGACCACCGTTTCCGCCACCTCCTTCATCATCGGGATCAGGAGGGTCTCCGTGTTCCGAACCGGAGTGTGTATGATCACTACTGCCATCTCCAGGTTCCTCGGCTTGAGGAACCGGAGGTTGTCCAGTAGAACCGGATTCCTCCACAACCTCAACAATAGGAGGATAAGGGATCGGTGAAGTGCTCAGCTGAACGACTCGAGCACAATCCGGATATGGAGATCGAGGAAAAACAGTAGGATTCTCTGGAGTACGAGGACTTTGAACAAGTCCCGGAACATTAACCGGAAAGGTTGTCGGAGCGGAGAGAGTAACCGGAGCTGTAGGTGCAGCCGTCCGGCGTGTGCGAATGGCGACATTAGGAGGAAGAGCAATTTGTCCAGAAGGAATAGTCGACATGGAATGAGAGGGTGAAGACAAAGGAACAATCAGTGAGTAGAGACGAGATTTGCGACGTTCGTCAGAGTTATCGAGTGTTGCAGGATTAGAGGGAAGGTGTGACATAACCAGCCAGGATAGGTGAGTTTGATAATACTGTTATATACCGAGCCGAAGGAAGAACGAGAAGAGCAAGTCCAGAACCGGAACCGGAAACCGGAGGATCGGAACTTCCGGAAAGTATATGGGAGGATAACGCAAGCACCACAGGACAGTAGGATGTGCGCACTACCGTGGCCGGTGAAGGAATGAGGACCGGAGGAATTAACCGGAGGACGACTCAGTGCAGAGCGTAGAGCAAAGCAACGTTAATTATCAAACTGAAGTACAGTCGGATAGCTCATAATGCATAAGGTCGGTGGACCCCCAAACCTTATGCATTATGAGCAATATGCATTGCGAGATTATTCCCACGGTGTGACATCCATGACATTTGTCACAATTTTGTTCATTCGGGTTAGCATTTTGGTATGTAGGTTGCTGGAGCGGTAATATAAGCTTTTGGAGCCCAAAATGAGTGGTATTGACCACCTAGTTTGCTCTTTTCAACTGCACGCATCGACTTCACAAGAGGTCAATCCATATTATGTAGCTGACCTAAATAGGGAATTATGGTTGAATAGAGGGTGATTCGGTCAGATCTTGCATGCAAACCATGGAATTGGGTGGTTTTGTGAGAAAAGGCAAACCAGACATAGGTAAAGTGCGGGCAATGCATGAAATTCGGCGGGAAAACAGTGGAACATTGTATGTCAAAATGCATAAATCTTTCCAAAACCTTATGCATTATGCGTTATGAGAAAAATGCATAAAATCCCAGCCTACCAAGTCGGTGGACACCAGAACCCTATGCATTATGAACATTATGCATTATGACCTAATGCATTATGAGCTATCCGACTGTACATGGCATATGTTACGGGTTTATATAGCTAAGTCCTAATTGTATTCCTAAAAAGGTGCGAGTCAGGTGACCTGTCGGACATAACAATAATACGAGTCCCAAAGAGGATGAAGAAGTGATGTCGGAGAAATGAACAATAAGGAGAAGGATTATAAAGACGGATAAACGGGAAACGCTCAGTAATCCTTCATTGCGTAAAAACCCGGTGATCCGCGATGAGTCCGAGAATATTCCGTCCGGTTCCGGACATGACCGGAACATCAAGGACCGAGAATGCATGGATATAACACTTGCACTCACTAGCCAAGACATTCTTCTACCACCTTTCGACCGGCACCTGGTCTCACTTGCCCGTGACCCAGCTATGCTTAAGAAAGCTGTCCGCAAAAACACCTCTCGTCTTCATCTTCTCGGTCTTGAAGCTGACGAGGCCGAATGCGCCAACCTTTGGCTGCAGGTCGAATTGGAGGATTTTCTGAATGAGGTGTGCTTTCACACACATTAGTTCCATAGCTGCATTCTTATCTACACCTAGATCATGCAAGAAAGTCGTGCCCAGACAACAGCTGCTGCACTTGCTCGAAGTCCTTGTTCTTTCTGCAATCGGAATGAACTAGTTGCAGATCTTAAAAGCTGGGGTACCTCTGAGCTAGACATTAGCCTCTTGGAAAGAACTGTTGCTAGTCTTCGTGTCCATTATAATCTGTTAAATATCCAATCCCATTGCCTCTACAATGGTCGATTCCAGGCTTGTACTACCTGTGCCAGATGTGTGAAAGGCCACAGATTTTTCAAGATACCTTTATATAGCTGGGCAAATGGCTGCTGGATTGGTGACATTCCAGCAGCCCTATATGGCCTCACTTATGCAGAGGAACTAGTCATTGCTTGCGCTCATACCACCAAGTGTTGGGCTAAAATCAATTCAGGATTTGGTCCTCCTATCCTTCATCAGAGATCCGCTTCCGGAAATGTATGCATTCACCCCCACGAAATCTCAACCATTGCCACAGTTCTCCCTCGTCCTATGTCTGCCCTCTATGATGAAATTGTAGTTATATTTGTGACAGATGAACATGAAGCAACTGCCAAAATGTTCAAACGAACACCTTTTCTCGTCCGCCGTGGACGAATCTTGCTAGCACTTAACTGGTTGAAAGCCAATAACCGCCTTTACTCGGACATTATTATAGATCTTGTTGCTCTAGCAGAATATCCAGCTGATGAAGATGGCTGTGTCCCATTTCCTGTGCAATTCCAATCTCCAAATGATACTATCCGTGGACAAAATGCGACTTACACTGGCCATGGTATTGATACCACAGAGGCTATATTTGCTGTACACTCAAACCAAGATTCTCAGATCCCTCTCTCACTTTCTGGCAAGTCCTGCTGTCATATAGCCCCACATTTTACTAATATACTTCCAGGCACTTTCAATGTTGAGAACACAGAAATCTCTCTTAATTCTCGGAAGATTGAAGCCCTTCGCCAGCTCAAAGCAGGTGGTGATTTCGTCAAATCTCCGACTTCTGCTGAAACACTGTCTACTCGTCACAACCCTGATGTTTATGGCATGCTGTGGCCGACTCTCTTCCCGTATGGTGTAGGAATGTTTGATGATCCTGTTCGCCTTCGTAAAGATTTAGGCCTCAAACCCATCATGTTAAAATCACATGTCCGACACTATTTGCTTCTTGCTGACCATCGCTTCCAAACTCACATTTCCTTTCCTTTCGCCATGCATAACATCCAAATGATACGTAAATCATCCTTCCAATCACGGCTTGCTGTTCGTCAAACTTGGTGGCCAAATGCCATGGCAGCAATGGCTAAGATTGACGACGAAAGTCTATCTAGCCTCACAAAGGCAATGGCAGCAAAAAAGGCTCAGAAAGACTACAGTCGGATAGCTCATAATGCATTAGGTCATAATGCATAATGTTCATAATGCATAGGGTTCTGGTGTCCACCGACTTGGTAGGCTGGGATTTTATGCATTTTTCTCATAACGCATAATGCATAAGGTTTTGGGAAGATTTATGCATTTTGACATACAATGTTCCACTGTTTTCCCGCCGAATTTCATGCATTGCCCGCACTTTACCTATGTCTGGTTTGCCTTTTCTCACAAAACCACCCAATTCCATGGTTTGCATGCAAGATCTGACCGAATCACCCTCTATTCAACCATAATTCCCTATTTAGGTCAGCTACATAATATGGATTGACCTCTTGTGAAGTCGATGCGTGCAGTTGAAAAGAGCAAACTAGGTGGTCAATACCACTCATTTTGGGCTCCAAAAGCTTATATTACCGCTCCAGCAACCTACATACCAAAATGCTAACCCGAATGAACAAAATTGTGACAAATGTCATGGATGTCACACCGTGGGAATAATCTCGCAATGCATATTGCTCATAATGCATAAGGTTTGGGGTCCACCGACCTTATGCATTATGAGCTATCCGACTGTACTCCAGATATGTTCCTGAATCTGCTGCTGAAACTGCTATTCTTGATCTCTTGAAATATGTGGACTATGTCAGTGACCACATTGAAGGCTCAAATTCCGAGGTTCTTGCTATGAGAGAGGAGATTTTCGCAATTAGTCGTTCAACAGGAACTGTGTCTATCTTTTTCACTCTCAACCCAGCTGACACCTACAATCCACTATCCTCATTCACAGCTGGCAGTGCAATTGATATTGATACCATGTTTTGGATCATCTGATTCCCAGTTCACATCTTTTGAACGAGCTCGGCAGCTGGCCTCAAACCCCATTGCAGGTGCAGAATTCTTCAAACTGATGGTTGATCAGTTCACTGGTACCTTTTTGGGCTTTGAGCGGGCATGTAAACGCGGTGTATTTGGCAGAGTTAAACACTACTATGGAGTCTTTGAAGCCCAAAACCGTGGTTCACTTCATCTTCACATTCTCATCTGGCTTGAAGGTGTGATTTTATACTTTTCATTGGCACATAATATTAACCTTTGCTGCCCCTACAGGTGCTCTTTCCCCAAAGCTTATTCACGAACGGGCAATGGCAAGTGATCTTTTCAAACAACAGCTGTTTGTTTGGTTAGAAAGCATTATTAAACATGACCTCCCTTCTGACACACAATCACTCCCATCTCTGCCCAAGTTGCTGCAGAAGAAATGTTTAATGGGTCGACCTCCCATCCAGATGAAGCAAATTTTCATGCTAAATGGCCTCAATTCTTGCGTGATGTCCTTGATGCTTCAGGCAATGTTCATGAACACAATGACACTTGTTTCAAAAAGACTCCCTTTTCCATGACATCGCTTGATCCACAAGATCGTGATCGCCTTTGTCGGTTCAACTATCCAATTGCCTTGGTCCCTGTGTCCTCCATGGATGAAAATGGCAAGATCTCTCTAAAGCGGCTAAATGAAAATGTTGTGGGTTACAATCCAACAATCAGTGGGTCGTTTCAGTGTAACACTGATGCCAATTTGTTGGCTCTGGTCCCCTTGGAATGGCTCTTGCTATATATATGTGCAATTATTCTGCCAAATCCACTCTTGACTCTGCCTTGATTATGAGCGCACTTGCTGCTGCCATGAAATCCCTGCGCAAATACGATGCAGATGAACCACCCCAATCAGCGGATGACGAACACTGTCGGAAGTTACTTTTGAAGACCCTGAACCAAATCAACGGACGCCGCGAGTTGTCAGGTCAACAAGTTGCATGCTCTCTTCTAGGCATACCCAACCATGTTACTGATGCTCATTTTGCTGTATTTTACTGGTCCAAGCTGCTCACTTGGTTTCTCCTGAGATCTTCCCTCCATACTGCAAACTAAAACCAGAAGAAGCTTCTTCAACTGACGCACATGGAAGGTTTGCCATTAAACTAACTCACTGATTATGTGCTTATCTTCCCCAGTGCTGATCCCACTGTTGATGACAATGATGATAGGGATGAGCCCCAAGAGTAAGTTATTCAACTCATTGTTGGCATTCTCCTTCTAATTTTTTTTAGCAACAACAATGATATTGACTTACAGGAAATGCAAGACCAAAGCGAAATTATTGATCTAGCTGAATCTATGATCATCCTCAATGAGCATGCTGTTCCCTCACTCAACTCGCTTGTATATGATGTCCTTTTCCGGCCTGTTGACTTGGAGAATGTTTCCATGTGGGACCAATTTAGCTTGTATGAAAAGATCACAGTGCCCAAAGGCAAACACTTCCCGGACGACTCAGACGACTCCGATACTGAGGAAGCAGCAGATGGTATGTGTGTCAAGTACCAGAATTCTGTCGGGGCCCGTCGGGGTCCGATGGGTCCTGTCAAGACAATAGCTTATGTGAATGATAAGGGAGGAACGTCACAAAAGGGGGACTTTGTAGATAAGTGTGAAGTCTTTATCGGATGCCGACGGAGTCCGACTCGGGGACCGACGGAGGGAGTGGACTTGGCTTCAGCTCGTGCGCTGCGCCTTCTCTACACCCAGTGTCCAATTTCGGAAGAGGCGGAAGACCGAGAGGAAGAGAACTGAGAAGAGGGAAACTTAGTTGATATTCAAACTGACTAGAAGCGAGAGTACATCGAGCTATTTAAATGATATCGTAGTGTAATTAATCATCGGAGGCCGATAGGCTCCGCGATGGGAATGAGTATGTAGGAGTCAATGTAAGTCAATGCTGTGTCGGCGGACGTCGGAAGGCCGAGGACGCCGACGAAGAAAGTCATAGTGAATCATAGGAGTCTTGAGCATATGGTGAATGAAGTAGCCAATAAGAATGGGGACGTTACGATTCGGTGATTCTCGGGGGCAAAGGAGTCCGATGTCACGGTACGTGACAATGTGCTAACTCCCGTTCTTTGCATCTAGTTGCTTATGCACCTCTAGCACCAATATCTGCTCTATATTTTCGCTTTGAATCTGGTCATCCTCAACTCTCAACTCATCTGCTTCGTAAACGGAAATTGCTTCATATTCCTGTTCTGTCTGGAACTCCCATTCCTCGTTCTGACCTCGAAGAACATGCTGAAAGATATGCTGTGGTAATGCTTGCCCTGTTTCGTCCATGGAGTAGGTCTGCGTCTTGCCCTTTGAAAACTGAGTCCACATCTTGGAAAAGTGCTCTCCAAGAGCTCCTCTTATCTCTCCCACATGACAACTCAAAATCATAAACCACATGCAGGAGCAGTGGAGTGTCGACTAGCAGCAGATGATTTTACAAAGGAGTACAAGGCCCGCCAGGCCAATTTCAATGCCTCAAATAATGTTTCTGCTCAGTTCGACGAGATAGGTGAACTTGGTCGTGACCTTGATTGGCAATTGGGCCAACTTGACCAAGCAGTTGGTCCTGAGTTCAACCCTGACATCACCACAACTACAACTGACTTTGATGAATTCTTTGAAGAGGGGGGAAAACGAACCCAGCTAGCAACAGAACTAGCTATTGCACTAGCTGGAGCTGCAAATTTCTACAAGGTCTCTGCTCCTCCTAATAATATACATGATCTACTGGCAGGCTGTGCCATTCAATCTCATGATGCCTCTGCACATATAAAATCTCAAGCCGCTGCTCTCCTCATAGCAGAAGAAAAGGCCCTAGCCATTAGTAATCGTGTTCAGCTCAAAGGTACCACAATTATCTGTGACCTATACCACAATCCTAATTTCTTTTTCAGATCGTCAGCCTACTTCAAATAACCCTTCAGAGAACCAGATAAATCACACACCAGCCCTCCCCCATCTATCTACTTTTGCTGCAGAACTAGAACTGAACCGACTCTGCATCTTGCATTTGCACAATGGAGATGAGAGTATTTGGAATACCCTTGGAGAGTGGAAAAAGATTGCCCTCGCAGTCATCAGCAGGTTCACCCTTAACAAGAAGCAACGCTTAGCCTTCTTGTTGAAGGTTGACAACCGTATGCAACAGCTGGTAACACATGGAGACTGTCAAATACCAGAATTCCGTCGGGTCCCGTCGGGATCTGATGGGTCCTGTCAAGACAAATAGTTTTATGTGAACGATAAGAAAGGAACATCACAAGGGGGGACTTCGTATATAAGTGTGAAGTCTTATCGGAGGCCGGACGGAGGTCCGACTCGGGGACGACGGAGGGAGTGGGCTTGGCTTCAGCTCGTGCGCTGCGCCCTTCTCTACGCCCGATGTCCAATTTCGGAAGAGGGCGGAAGACCGAGAGGAAGAGAACTGAGAAGAGGGAAACTTAGTCGATATTCAAACTGACTAGAAGCGAGAGTACATCGAGCTATTTAAATGATATCGTAGTGTAATTAATCATCAGAGGCCGATAGGCTCCGCGATGGGAATGAGTATGTAGGAGTCAATGTAAGTCAATGCTGTGTCGGCGGACGTCGGAAGACCGAGGACGCCGACAAAGAAAGTCATAGTGAATCATAGTGAGTCTTGAGCATATGGTGAATGAAGTAGCCAATAAGAATGGGGACATTACGATTCGGCGATTCTCGGGGGCCGAGGGAGTCCGATGTCACGGTACGTGACAGTATCCCCCACTTAGCACCGAACCCATGAGGTGCTGGGAAATCTGCGTCAGTGGAACAGAGTTCGGGGCCGATTCCAATCGGCCCGAACACTTTCTGCAGCAACTGTACAGTAGCACGTGATGTGAAAGCAAAAGTTTTCCACAACTTATCATCAACCATCATCCACGTACCCCAACCACCCTACTACCCGTAATGCCCCGCAACGCCAACGAAACAATGAACGAGTACCACGCCCGCCTCGAAAACGCACGGGAGTCCGAGGCCGAGGAGTGGTCGGACGAGGGAGAGGCCGCCCTCCGCCACCGTCTGCGCGCGGCGACAAGGAGGCGCAGAAAGGAGGAGAGGCGGAGGCGGCCCGTCGGGCAGCGCGGAGGCCGAGAGGGTGGAGGCGCGGGAGGAAACGGGCGGCCGAGAAGGCCGAGAATGAACGGGTGGAGGCGGAGAACCGGGCGGCCGAAAAGGCCGAGAGGAAGCGGAAGAGGGCGGAAGTCAGGAGGGCCGAGGCAGCGGAGGCCGAGAAGGCTGCCAAGCTGAAAGGAAAGAGTCGGGCGAGGTCCGTCGAGGAGGAGGAGGGCCCCGACTCGGGTGCCGAGTCGGGGCCAACGGCCAAGAAGCAGAAAACGGGGGAAGAGTTCCCCACCAAGGTAAGTTGTCCGCTCCCGGTGGCCGTCGGAAACTGACTTCAGCTTTAGTGCTCGCACTGCCGCCAAGTTGGCGCGCAGTGCCTACGTCGCGCCAGGTCGCCTGTAGCCGCTGCCATGCCAGCAAGGTGAGGTGCAGCTTCACCTCTGGTGTGGCAGAGGCGGCCTGGAGTCCGTCGGGGCCGCGTTGGAGGCCCTGGTTGAACTCCTGGCGTCGGGGGCCGAGGGGGCCGAGAGAGATCAACGGGGACGAGCGGCGGGGAGAAGAAGGAGGGTGATGAAAACATCAAGTTCCACCAGAGGGCCGAGAGCAGCCTCCTTGGCATCACGGGGGCTGTCGTCGACAGCTCGGATGCCACGGAGGTGACCTCTCGGGCCCTCCGCAATATTGTCACATTGGGCAGCGCCTGGATGCAGGTCATGCATCCAGAGGTGTGGGCAGTCGCTGCCCCGTTGATGTTGACACCGGAGCCCAAGCGGGACGAAAACGGGAACTTCATCAAGATGCCCATGAAAGGGAAGGAAGGGGAGTCCGGGTCGGGGACGAGCGGGGGGTCGAAAGGACCAGGACCCGACGAGGCGGGGCCGAGCGGGTCCGCCTAAAAGTTGTCTTGTATTATAGAATTTGATTTTTCTTTTGAGTTGTGAAATGTGTGATAAGTAACATAAGGAAGAAAAAAGGAAAACGCTCAGAAACCTTCATTGCGTAAAAACCTGTGCGAGACATCGTAAACGAGTCGCATCGGTGACCGTCGGTGTCCGATGTTACAACGGACCAGGACGGTTAGGATGTTTGGCGTGAAATTCTTCAACAAGATCTGCTGCTGGGCAAGTTCATCGGCTCGCAGCCAAGATGTCTCCTCCGCTGTTCCAGCGTAGCCGTCCCAGCGAACAAGGTAGACTAGCGGAGGCCGACGGCGCCGATCGATTTTGCTGTCCAATATCTCTGCGATTTCATACTCGAGGTCCCTTCTATCTCGATCGGGCCGGCGGAGGCCGTTCTCGACCTGGTATAGTATTTGGATGTGAGGGTCAAGTTGAGAGACATGGAAGACGGGATGAATTTGACGCATGTCTCGGGGAGTTTAACGGTGAAGGAAGCGGGTCCGGGCTGGGCAATAACTTCAAATGGACCATAGTAGAGTTCCGAGAATTTCCTAGTTGGTCGCGCCGTTCGGAAGCCAAAGGCATTGATGTATACCTCGTCTCCGATAGAGATCTTCGGGTCCACGGTTTTCCGCTTGTCTGCGGGTCCCTGATAGCGCTTCTGTGCAGCGGCCATCTGAGTGCGAAGCTCTTGATGTAGAGCATCCAAGTCCGTTATGAAGTCTCGGGCCCGAGCGGAGGTAATATCCCGCTCGGGGTGCACGGTAACCGACGGGTGATAGCCCTTGTTGGCGAAGAAAGGAGACACTCCGGTAGTTTCATTAGGAGTGTTATTGTAGGAGAACTCGCCTAGAGGGAGAAGTGCAGCCCAGTTGTTCTGCTGGTAATTGCAGTACATCCGGATGTATTGTTCCAAGGTCTGGTTGACGCGCTCGGTCTGTCCGTCGGCGGAGGATGGTATCCGGCGGTGAAGTGTAGACGCATATTGAGCGCTTCTCCCAAGGAACGGAAGAAATGGTTAACAAATCGGTGCCCCGGTCGGAGGTGACATGGCTCGGGACTCCGTGCTTGGAGAAGACGTGAAGAACGAATAAATGGGCTAACTCGGACGCCGAGATTTTGCCGTGACAGGGAATAAAGAGTCCCATCTTGGACAGGCGGTCGACAATGACGAGGATGCTGGTATAGCCGTCAGACATAGGGAGCTGTTCAATGAAGTCCATAGAAATCGAGTCCCAAGGCCGCTCGGGGACCGGGAGTTGCCGAAGGAGTCCGTAGGGTCTATGGTGAGTGTATTTGCCGCGTTTGCAAGAAACGCATGATCGACGTAACTTTTAACAAAGTCTCGGAGTCCGGGCCACACATATTCCTGTCGGACCAAGGCAAGGGTCTTGTTTTGTCCCCAATGACCAGCAAGTAGATGATCGTGTTTGTCGAGCAGAACCCGAGTCGGAGTTCCGCGGCGTCCGGGACGTAGATACGTCCATCGTGATAGAGAAGTCCATCTCGGGTGACCCATCGGGGTCCGAGGAGTCATTAAGATGTCGTGAGGCAGAAGGGTCAGAAGGTAGGGCATCTCGGATGTCCCATGAAGTTGATCAATGTCCATAATGTGACCAGCTCGGAGCGCCGGGGTCCAAAGCGCGGATGCGCGAAGGGACGCACCAATCTGATGCTGAGTGAATACTGGTCGGAAATTATGCGGATTTGCATTGGCGTAGCCACTATCCCCCTCTTTAGGGTAGACGTCCCATCGTCTAGTGAGAGCGTCAGGCTTGCCTCCGAGGCGTCCCGGTCGGAACCGAAGGACGAAATTAAAAGGCGACAGATACTCGGACCACCGAGCTTGCCGGCGGGTCAAGAGTTTGTAGTCGCAAAATACTCTAGTTCTTATGGTCAGTACCACGTCAATTGGTGGGACTGCTCCCTCCAGATATCGGCGCCAGACTCGGAAGCCTCGAAAACGGCCAGAGTTCCTTGTCATGAGTGTCGTAGTTAGCTCGGGGGCCGAGAGGGTCCGAGAATGAAATGCGACTGGGCGGATTTCTCCGTCCGGCGATGTTATGGAGAGAATCGCCGCAATGGCGTAGTCGGATGCGTCGGTTTCAGAGTCAGTTGTGCACCTGGAACCCAATGCGTAAAATTGGAGCAGTGGTGAAAGCATGCTTAAGGGTATCAAAGGCTTCCTGGCATATGGGGACCAAAGCCAGGGTCGGACTTCCGAGTAAGCCGTGTCAGCGGCACAACGATGTCCGAATAGTCGCAATAAGCGACGATAGAAATTGGCGAAGCCAAGGAATGATTGCACATCCTTGACTTTTCGGGGCTCGGCCATTCCCGAATGACCTCGATTTTGGAGTTGTCCATCGTAAGTCCTTCCGGTGATAGGATGTATCCGAGGAATTCACAGTTTCCACGTTGAAAAGCACTTTTTGAGGGAAGCGAATAGACCGGCTTTCCGAAGGCGCCGAAGTACTTCCCGAATGTGCTGTCGGTGCTCGACGGGTCCTCCGAATAGATGAGGATGTCGTCAGGTATACCACGACGGTGATGTCGAGGAGATCCGAAAGAGGTCATTCATGAATTGTTGAAAAGCCGCAGGAGCATTGGTCAGGCCTTCAGGCATCACCAGCCACTCAAAGGAACCATAGCGAGTCCGGAATGTTGTTTCCATTCATCGCCGTCGGTGATCCGGACGAGATGATACGCATGTTTAAGGTCAATTTTAGTGAAGACCTTAGCGCTACGCCCGGCGTCAAGGAGGTCCGAGATGAGCGGTAGCGGGTACCGATCCTTCGAGTGATCCGATTAAGTGCTCGGAAGTCTACACAGAGCCGAAGCTCGCCAGACTTCTTCTTAACGAAGAGGATCGGAGCGCCGTGCGGGGAAGTCGATTGTCGAATGAAGCCATTAGTAATATTCTTGTCAAGGAAATCTCGGAGGGCCGCCAATTCTAGCTGAGAAAGGGAGTATATAGGACCGGGCGGAGGTGATGCCCCATCCTCTAGTTCGATCTTGAGATCGTATGGCCGATGAGGTGCTAATTTTCCGACTCGGAAGCCGAAAAGACATCAGCAAACTCATGATACTCCGACGGAAGTCCGGACAAGTCGGAGCCGAGGAAGTATCAGATGAACGTCCTAGGACCTCTGAGAGGCCTAGACGGAATACTTGACTACCTTCGCTGCGTAGAATACTGGCGAAGGCAGCTGCTCCTATCAAGGAGACCGACGGAGTTTAGCGTCAGCCGAAGGAGCGACAGAGGGCTCCCCTACGGGAGGGATGGAGCCGCGGAGGCCGACGGAAAGCCTTCGGACGGAGCGAAGGTGGAATTGCAGAGCCAGGCGAGCGGAAAGATATTTGGCCCGAAACCAGTCAATCAACGGATTGTAGCGGGTGAGCCAGTTGTGTCCAGGACGACAGAGCAAGCAGAATCCAAGGTGGTGAATAAAATTCAACCGGAGTTGTGTCACCCGAAGGGAACCGAACGTCGAGACGAACGATTTCAGAGATGATGGTCCCAGAGGACCCATCAAACAGACGGAGGCCGATCGGAGGAATAGAAACGCGTGTGAGATTATTGGTCGTACAAAATACAGGGTCTGCCAAAACAATCGGACGAACCGGAGTCTATAAGGGCTCGGAAGTCCGACGAATCTGCGAGACTGCAGTATGGCATAAGGAATTTGGGTCCGTGAGAGCAGAAGCATTAAGTCGTAAAAAAGAGTCGGGGGTGCGATCGGGATGTCTTCGCGACCCTCGGGCCGCACGGACTTCCGAGAGTCGCTACTTAGTTTCCCGACTGGGTTGCAGTAGTCGGAGTTGCCGCGGTTCCCGAAGTGGAAGCAGACGTCCGAACGCCTTCTTCTTGGACAGGCGTCACTGCGGTGGCCTTTTCCTCCGCAGAGCAGGCACAGGTTCTCGCGAGCCGACGGGCTTTCTCGGCAGGAAGGAGTTTGCCGTCGGATCCAGCATCTTCGCCCAAGGCTTCTCCGAAGATGTAGAAGTCGAAGTTTGAGCGGGGGATCGCGGAGTTCCCTCCGTTCCCCCCGCCTCCCTTCTGCTTCTTTTTCTTGGAGTCGTTATTGGCGTTGTTGGAGTGGGATGATTGCCAGAGTTGCCTGAGTGGGCCGGCTTTGAATTGTCGGAGGTTCCAGATTTGCCGGCGGGCCCGAGAATGCCGAAATCGCTGCTCCTTCTGCCATTCCCAATGGGAGGCGTCGATGGATTGAGCAGAGATTTGAGGACATCAAGGGAATCGGGTTTCCCGCCGGGAAGATCACGGAGTTTGAGCTGAATAGCTCGGGAAGTCCATCATAAAGACCTTTCGGAGAGCGACGGAGTTCCAGCCTGTAAGTGTGAAAGCTTATTGAAGCGGACCAGATACTTCTGGATCTGTTGTCCGTCGCCCATACGTAGAGCAACTATCTCGTTCTCGGCGTCCTGTCGGGGATCGTAGGTGCCGAAATTGAGTGGAGTTCCAAACAAAGGCATTATAATCGTTAAGCCATTGGAGTGTTGTTCGGGTCCGGATTGACGTAGGACGGTTCGAACCATCCGAGGGCATCTCCTGTAGGTAGGAGATCATGTAGTTGACCTTCTGCTGATCGCGGACGAATGCCAACGGGCGATCGCGGAAGTTCAGAATGCCCTGGAAAAGGAAGGTTCAGAGTTTCTCGGGGTCCTTCCCATCGAATGTCTCGGGATCCCGAACTCGGGACGAGTCTTGTCGTTGGAAGTATCGGTTGATTAAGCGCGTTGCCAATACCCTGAGACATGGCTTGGTGAGGGACGTAAAAAACAAGTTGGGGTTGTTGAACGGGTTCTGGTGGGGGTTGAGGATCGACTGTGTCGGCCCCCGTTGTCGCCTGGACCATCACCTCCTCCGTCACCTCCGCCGCCTCCGCTAACTCCACCAATAATATCATGGAAAGGGTTGGTTGACGATCTTCGCGGACGTTCGCGTTCTTCCGGCTCCCGAGGGGGAGTCGGAGGCCGACGGTTCTCCCCAGAGGAGATCGGGTCCCGAGGGTGGTCTTCCTCGTCTGATTCTTCATCTATCTGTACCAGGCTATTCCTGCCTGATCGGGGTCCACCGGTTTGCGAGATTGAATCGAAGGGATTAGGTGAAGTGTTATATCCATGCAGCCTCCCTCGGTTGACCGACTTTCTTCCGGCCATTCCGGTCACCTCCGGTCATCCCTAGGCTCCGGTCATTGACCGGAGCCACCCGGTCATCCGGACGAATCGGGTTTTTACGCAATGAAGGATTACTGAGTGTTTCCCATTTATCCGTCTTCTTGTCTTCTTTCTTATTGTCCTACGACTTCCCATCAGTCCACCTGACTTGTCTTATTGTCAAGAACCACCCTCCTTCCTATTTGGAATACAATTAGCTACTTAGTATATATATCACTTTAATACGTCTTGTACATCAGATTGATAATTAATGTTGCTTGGCTTTTCTCCTCGCACTGAGTCACCCTTGCATTCGCTACTCCCCTCCGGTACTCCGACTCCGGTCCCCTCCTCGGATTACCTGCCGGTCAAGGTAGTCACTCACCCTTACCTTCCTGTGGTGTTGTGATCCCTTCGTATACAGCCCCGGAGATCTTCCGGTCCTCCGATCTTCCGGTCCTCCAATCCTCCGGTCTCTCCGGACTGAAGTTCATCGGCTCGGTATATAACATGAAGTGGGATTGCGGGTTTGGGAAGGAAGTGTTTGTGTGGAAGTCATACTGCCAGCAATGTGAGCGCTTTGCCGAGTAACAAAAGATGATTGAATATTTTGACTGGCTATGTTTCGGAGGCCCGCGCTGTAGTTGATGCGAGAGTCCCGAATAGCCTGATCCTGTTGTCGGCGTTGCTCGGCGATTTCTGGAGGAGTAATCGAGAGTCGTGCAAGTCGCTGAAAGGCACGTTCGTTTCGTCGTTGGATTTGTGTGTTGAGGTCCAAAGCCATAAACGGGTGGGCGTAAGAAGAGTCAGTTTGAATATACTGTCAAATACCAGAATTCCGTCGGGTCCCGTCGGGATCCGATGGGTCCTGTCAAGACAAATAGTTTTATGTGAACGATAAGAAAGGAACATCACAAGGGGGACTTCGTATATAAGTGTGAAGTCTTATCGGAGGCCGGACGGAGGTCCGACTCGGGGACCGACGGAGGGAGTGGGCTTGGCTTCAGCTCGTGCGCTGCGCCCTTCTCTATGCCCGATGTCCAATTTCGGAAGAGGGCGGAAGACCGAGAGGAAGAGAACTGAGAAGAGGGAAACTTAGTTGATATTCAAACTGACTAGAAGCGAGAGTACATCGAGCTATTTAAATGATATCGTAGTGTAATTAATCATCGGAGGCCAATAGGCTCCGCGATGGGAATGAGTATGTAGGAGTCAATGTAAGTCAATGCTGTGTCGGCGGACGTCGGAAGACCGAGGACGCCGACAAAGAAAGTCATAGTGAATCATAGTGAGTCTTGAGCATATGGTGAATGAAGTAGCCAATAAGAATGGGGACGTTACGATTCGGCGATTCTCGGGGCCAAGGGAGTCCGATGTCACGGTACGTGACAGAGACCGTGAACCATTCCGGCTCATTATCGGAGGACCAGGTGGAACTGGAAAATCTCATATATACGATGCTCTCAAGGCCTTCTATGAAGAGGTTGACATCCTCTCTGAACTCAATTTCACTGCGCCAACTGGTGTATCAGCAAGCAATATCCATGGAACCACTGTCCACCATGAACTCTCTCTCCGCACGAAATATGCCGCCTTAACCAAGAACAACTCTGCTCCACTCCAGTCTCTTATTTCGAGGCTGGAATCAACACGCACCCTCATTATTGATGAATTCTTCTTCCTCGGATGCACAGATTTTGAAAAGATATCCCGGAACATTAACCTTGCACGTTGATGCACTGATGATCCATTTGGACATCTTGACTTGATTCTCTCTGGAGATGAATATCAGCTCACAGGGCCCAAGCTATCCCCTCTTTGATAACCGATATGTGTCACTGCACAAAGACAATTGCCAACTTCAGGCATTGAGTCCAGATGTTCGCAAAAATTTGACAGCAGTCAAAAACTATTGGACCATTGATAACTGTGTAGTTCTTGATGAGGTAGTTCGCCGGCGAAATCCTCGATTTGTGGCTCTACTCAATCACCTGCGCTGTGGGATTTGCACGGTTTCAGGACCAGACAATGACCTGGATTTTCTAAAGCAGTATCAGCTTGGCTCTCCTGGATGCATTGTAGACACCAAATTCTCTGCCATAATGAAATGGTTGTACACTCCAGAAATGCTGCGCCCCTCATCTCTTACACAAATGCTGTTCAAAACTCTCACAACTGGATATCAACCCAAGCATTTGCTGAAGCCACCAGCCAAGAATTTGCTGTTTACTATGCAGAAGACACTGTCGGATCACGACAAAACCGTACTGTGCTTCGTGGCCAAAATGCTCAGGATGCATGGAACACTCCTATAAAATCTCTTGCCAAGGATCTCAGTGGGCGCCTTGCCCTTGTTATTGGCATGCCTGTTTTCATCGTTGACAACATAGCAGTTGAACTTGGGCTTGCAAATGGAAGTGGAGGTACCTTGATTAATGTTGATTTTGAGATCAAGGAAGGTCGTCGTTATGCCATATCAGCAGAAGTTGACATCCTCTTTATAAATCCTCCGACCCTAACCACTTTCCCCCACGAGTCATTCTTCCACTAGTAGCAAACACTATTCAATTCTCCAAAGGAGCAGGAAAAAAAGTTTATTCCGCACGTCGCCACCAGCTCCCTTGATTCCTGGTTCAGCTTCACCGAATAACTCACAGAGCCGATCACTGAATGCAGCTGCTATTCATCTTGAAAGCTGTGTAACAATTGCTGCTTATATGTGATGTATCAGGATTAAATGTGGAGAAGACGAGCTCAATGGTCTAGCCATTCTAGCAATGTATGTGCAAAAAACATTCAAAACCATGCACACAAGAGGTGAGGAACGAGGAGAAAGGTTGAATAGCCTTGCCGCTGCTACATTGGTTCGAGCAAAAGAAGTCCTGAAATGGTATTTAGATTTGACTGGTGATCATTTGACTAGTAGTTTTACATGTATCATAGAATGACAAATCATTTTCTGATCCCACATTCTGTTTGTGCCCCGCCGCTTGCTGGCCATTTACAAATGTTGAATCAGACATTGATGAACATGACGTAGCCAATGCGAGCTGCAAGGCGGCCGACGAGCGTTGGGCCTCCTGAGGGTGACATTTACTTATTCTCTCACTAGATTATCTCTATTCTGTTTGTGCCCCGCGCTTGCCGACCCTCACCTTCACAAGGGTGAGCGATCTCTGGATCGTGGAGTTGATCGTCCACGTGAGCGCCACTGATTGACGGCGAACAGCCTTCGACATCAACGGCATCAAACACGGCAATGCTGCCGCCGATTCGAAACCGCTCCTTGGCGCCTCGATAATAATTCATGGAGCACCAATAAGAGCTGGGACTCAAAGGTAAGACACTACAATGGAACTGATGAAATGTATTCATTTTGCACTACGGAATAAAATCTGCATCCGTGTTGTCGTCGTCACCGCCGCCAAGATTGTTGTGATCAAGAGTCGCGGATGTGCAAGAGGTACGCGCGACTCGATGGCGACGTGGAGTACCTGCAGGCGACGATGCCGCCTTTTCTCAGCTCTGGATGGACCCGCTAAGATGTTGGCTTCAAGGCGACGATCTTCATTTTCGCCAAGCTTAATCTTCGTGGTCAAAACCTCTCGGGTGTCTGTTGTGGTTGTCAGTTCCCAGCCAGGATGGCTATCAGTAAGATGCGCCGCGTTTTGCCATGTCGACGCGTTTTGTCAAGATGGAGACGAGCCATTTTCCCAAGATGTATTTCGAGTATTTGACAGTGGGGGATGTACAATATTCACATAGTTAGTAGCCTTCCATCGTTGTTGCTGCAGATTGGCGCCAGAATGCGCTGAACGAGTAAGCGGGACGCGACGCGCGCGTCGCTGTAGTGGTCGGTGGCAGGTGCTTGGCAGAGTGATGGCCGAGCGGACGCCGCTGACTCAGACCTGCCTTATTTGGGGGTAGGTACCCCGTGGGAATATATCCACGATAAGGAGATCGCACACC
>JARGXW010001296.1:0-26389 GCA_029204085.1 Mycena sp. CBHHK59/15
AACGGCAGACAATGCATGAATAGAGTCTACATAAGAGTTGTCAAACGGATGCTCGATGACCATGGCCGCGGTTCCTTTCGGAATATCGTCTGCGCGCTTCCACGTCTTGCCCTCGTCTGGTGACACGTATACATCGCCTTCGATGGAGTCGTGGTAGATGGCCGACTTGACAGAAATGCTTCAGCAAAGTCTGCTTGGAAAATTGGAGACCTACAGTTGTATCGTCGAAGAAAAACAGCCTCGCTGGTAGGTTCTGGAATGTAGTGATTGCATGCTCTGGATTCTGGGCCAGAAGCAGGCATGGGAGAGAAATGAGGAGGAGAAATGCGGCGTATAAATGTCGGTGCATTGCGCACACAGTATACACGTATACCAACCCGCTGCGGAGGACACTGAGTTGACACTGAGCAGAGTCAGAGTAATTACAAATCACGTGTAGGTTGCACTGCCACATACCTTCTTGTGATCGACAGTCTCTGACCTCAAAACGGTGGCCCTGCCCAGGCTTGCCCCCTGGCAGCTTCCTCCCTCGTTGGGTGTACGAGAACCAGAGAAATTTGAAGCTTGTTGAACTCCTGGATCTCTACAGCGGCATAGCATAACCCAGCGCTAGCTATGAAATTGCCGACTCCGCTCAAGCCTCATATGGCCAACTTACAGCTGGGAGCTTCTGCACGAGACCCTCAACTTCTTTCAGTTCATATCCGGCACGGACCTCTTCCACGCTGTCTTGGGCGGCTCCTGGAAATGCATGACCTCAAACCCGTGCGTCGTGAATAAATAAATAAATAAGCCATTAAACTGAGACGTGAACCGATGCGGCTTTCCACGTTGGACCCTCATCCCTCATCCTTACCTATAGGCGGTACGCATATCTGTGCTGAATGCCCGGTATGACACGATTTAGTTTTGAGAGAATTATGAACAAAACTATGTGGTGTACCACGTGCATACGAGGACGAAGAAGATGAAGCAGGGGTTGATGACGAGCTGGCGTGATGACAAGGCGATTCGGAGAGATTTCCATGGAGAGATAAACCCGGAGAGATTTACGAGGCGAAAGGACGCTTATTTTACCCATACGATCCGCCGTGGTCGGTTTCGGCCGTACCTCAGTCTTGTATTAGGCAGAGGCGTGATATTCAACTGTAACACTGTAAACAATCTGGAATGAAGGAACCCTGACGATACGCAGGCTTCGAGTAGACAGGAATTGGGCATCAAAAGAATGGCCGTCCCTCTGCGTCAAAGGCAATATTACAGCGTTTGCGGGAAACCTCAACGGCGCCTTTTTTTTTTTGGAAGCACAGGATCTGGCTCGCGGAACAAGGTATGGTACCGGACGCGCCGAGATTCGCATACAGTATGGTATTTATTTTGGAAAAAAAAAATTGGCGCGGCCAGCGTTTTATGCAAAAGCTGTACCGTAATGGATGGATGTATTTAACAAATTCCGCCTTTCTGTAAATCAGCTACCTACTCAATGTGCAATATGAAATTGTTAGTTCATACGCCGGGACTCGACTAACTTGAAGTCGACCGTTTTTTTAAGTCGAGTCTCACAGATGAAAGACGGTCAGCCGCGTATAATATGAGGATGAGAAAGGATAAACCAGATGCCCAATATGCTCGGGAATGTCTTGTTAGCCCACTGGAGTTCCTCATCCTAATCTTACGTTAATATTGCCAAATGCGCTCAGAAAAGCGGTAGTTTGGTCAAGAGGCACTCGATTCGCTAAGCGAACCCACCATCAACCACACGTGACGCAAGGGCACCTTCCATATCGGGTTGCTACGTCAGCCGCATCAGTCCGGGGAACAGCAACGCTCGCTCGGACTGTATGCAGCGTACACGGGCAGGAAAAACACAGAAATATTTGCATGGCATATCTACATGGTATATTACACACGAGAATTTTTCTGGGGGTCTGGGGGAGGCGGTAACTTCAAAATAAGCTTCCGGATCTTCGTTGGCCGCGGTGTGCGCGAGTCGCTGCTAGGGTTCGATGCTGGGTTCCATTCGTTCTCCTTATTGGCCCTGCGGCTGGGAGAATTCGGAGGACTCGCTGCGGGCCGCTTCTGGCCGCGACTCGGAGGAGGAATGGAGGGATTGGGAGGGGCGGCCGCCAGAATGTCGATGACATCGCCGCGGGGAATCCCGAGGGCTTCTTGTTCAGCAGAGCTGACCTGGATGGTGGAAATGAAGTCCTGTGCACGGTACGCGACGCGCCGGTGGCAGCGGGACAAAAGGAGGTGGGCACTCGGTAACACTGGGTGCCACAGCTGCCGCTGGATGAAAGATATAACTCATAAGTGCTCGAGTCGCATCTGCCGAATTGCAGACGTACCGCAAGTTGCGGACCGCATATGATCGTTAAAAGTCTTTTGACTGGATCCTTCCCAAACTTCTTGTTGCATGCAGGACAAAAAAGCGGCATAGAATTTGAGTTGCCAGCCGGCGTCCATGAGACCACGGAGATTTGGTGCCGAAGTAGAGGGCGTCGGTTGAGGACCAAGAGGAGCCGCATAGGGTCGGAACACATCATTCGGGGGTATTGAGATTACGGGATTCATTATTGCGTAGAATGTTGTTTATGGACAGTATTTACAGCGGTCTTGGTGGTTTGTCGGTAGTGGCTCACGATTGCTGCGCTGTGAGTTGTTGGCTTGGTTGGGGAGATTCCCTTGAGCAGCAAGTGTGGGGCTACTCCCTATCGATCCAGATGTGCACGCCGAGCCTTTGGGCGCGTCGCACACCGAGCGGGACGCGTTGCGGCGGCGGTTGATGCGGGAGAGACGGTGCTTTGTTTGAGAGGTCAACACCCCGATATGGAAGGTGCCCTTGCGTCACGTGTGGTTGATGGTGGGTTCGCTTAGCGAATCGAGTGCCTCTTGTGAGTTACTCTCGTCGTCGAAAATGTTCTTCATCGTTAGTCTTGTAAACCACGTCGCCTGCTCTTTTCAATGCAGTCTTTGTTCTAGAAAGAACTCACCCACACAATTCTGCTCCACCCATCCTACTTTGGACCTCGCATGCTGAGTTTTCTCGAGTCGAAACTGTACTCGGACGTGGAAGGCACCTGTTCAGGCCAGTTCGGCTACATTATCGCCGTCGTTTCAATTCTGGACATCGGCAAGGGCATGGTGCTGAGCGGCAGTGGGCAGGCAGAGTTCATTACACGATACCGAGCTATCGTCTTCAAGCCTTTTAAAGGGGAGGTGGTGGACGGAGTCGTGAACAATGTGAACAAGGTCTGTTCCTATCTATCCTTCTCTTTGCCTGCCTCATCGCCTCGGGCTCAGATGGGCTTCTTTGCGGACGTGGGCCCGCTGACGGTATTCGTCTCACATCAAGTCAGCCCAGCGTCCCTGTCTGCGTGCTTCTTTGACTCGTTTTGCTAGCTGATACACCCGGATCTGCGATTTGACTCGAACTCGAATCCACCATCGTTTGCTTCGGTTGACCAGGTATAGGTTCCGATTTAATCTGCAGCGTCGCATGTACCCAACTTCGGGCATAGATCATCGAAAAATCTACACATGTGCGTTTAAAAATCGTCGGCACTCGGGTTGATGCCACAGAGATAGTGCGTTGCCCAAGACGCCTTCACATGCAAGCTGACGTTCCGCAGTTCGCCATTGGGACTATCAAGGAGGACCATCTGGGCGTGATTGATTAGTCGATTAACACTTGGACCCACAGTCGGGACCCTGGGCACCTTACCATCTATAGCCGTGATATTGTACATACTGGACGATCAATAATTGTGAAACTGGCTTCCATTGTAATTAGAAGAAAATACTCGATACTGGAACTACATAGTGGTACAAAATGCGCACAGAAAAATACATTATTCAGTCTGAGTGCAATCCCAGTCAGTACTCTTTGGATCAAATCAACACACGATGGGACAGTTCTGGGGAAGCAAAGGTGGAGTTCAAAGTTCTGAAAGCTACTGTGGCCACGCGACATTGGTACGGCAATGAAATGGAAAGAACGAAAATGACGTACGATTCGAGCTCCGGTCCCGAAGGCGAGCGAAGGAGCGTTCCGTTGGGGATGGGGAAGGTAGATTCTCCTTCGGCAGCGGCCGAGAGGCAGAGCGCGAGGGGCTGCACGGAGCGACATCTATCATAAGACCCTGGAAACCCCCGCACAGTGACACTCCCTTGTTAGAGTGTGTGGCAATGGACGACAGCGCCGGAAGAGTGTCCCAGGCTGGAGGACCAGCTGCTACCCACTTGCGCGGACCCAGGGGAATTTCCTCAAGGAGCTCGAAGGAGTGATATTCGAGTTCGTCCTCGTCGAACGCCACATCGACTGGTAGAGTGGAAGTTGACGCCGCATCGGAAACTGATAAAATTTAAACAAGGTCGTAGACGCATGGAAGAAGGTTACTGACAAGCAAGGGGGAACAGTAGGCTACTCTCAGATTGAGAGTCCTCGAATCCTCGAATGTCGAGATCCAACCCGTCGAGGAGGTCGATGATGTTGTCGAGGGTCATGTATTGAGGCATGGGCTCAGGATAATGGGTGCAGTGTTTCTTGTCAAGGTAAAAGTTGAGGGAAGACACAAGCTGGGGTGCTGGACTGAAGGTCCAACGCCACCCGGTCTTTATAGATTTGGAGGGCTCGACACGCGGGAGAAGCCGAAGATCGAAGACACGAGTTGGGCCAAAGCGCGATGCTTTGGCGCGTATGGGCCGCTGATTCGGTTCTCGGCTTGTCCGGTGCTCCAGATTAGATGAAAGTCGCGTAGTGATATTATTGTTCCACATCTAGATCTGTGTGTGGCCACAACCTAGAACTCCGCTGGATGAGACAATGGGAGAACGGATGCGACGGTTGCCGACACGGTTCAGTGGGTTGCTGATGCAGAGGAAGTTGCCACAGAATCGACGGATCAACGAAAGCGAAAACAAGGGAATTGACTCTTCTGTCATCGAGCCCTTGTTCCCAAGTTGCTAGAGCTACTACCCAAAGCCAAACCGTAAACGCCGTCGCATTGTTCCCCCAAGCAAGTCAGAGGGTAACACACACTCAAGTCGTGTGGCAGAAATTATGCCGTAGTTGAGGTCCAGGAGAAGGCCAGTAAAATAGTGAAGTTTGATGGGTGAGCCAAGCAATACCAAACTCAAGAGGCACTCGATTCGCTAAGCGAACCCACCATCAACCACACGTGACGCAAGGGCACCTTCCATATCGGGGTGTTGACCTCTCAAACAAAGCACCGTCTCTCCCGCATCAACCGCCGCCGCAACGCGTCCCGCTCGGTGTGCGACGCGCCCAAAGGCTCGGCGTCGCACATCTGGATCGATAGGGAGTAGCCCCACACTTGCTGCTCAAGGGAATCTCCCCAACCAAGCCAACAACTCACAGCGCAGCAATCGTGAGCCACTACCGACAAACCACCAAGACCGCTGTAAATACTGTCCATAAACAACATTCTACGCACATAAATGAATCCCGTACATCTCAATACCCCCCGAATGATGTGTTCCGACCCTATGCGGCTCCTCTTGGTCCTCAACCGACGCCCTCTACTTCGGCACCAATCTCCGTGGTCTCATGGACGCCGGCTGGCAACTCAAATTCTATGCCGCTTTTTTGTCCTGCATGCAACAAGAAGTTTGGGAAGGGATCCAGTCAAAAGACTTTTAACGATCATATGCGGTCCGCAACTTGCGGTACGTCTGCAATTCGGCAGATGCGACTCGAGCACTTATGAGTTATATCTTTCATCCAGCGGCAGCTGTGGCACCCAGTGTTACCGAGTGCCCACCTCCTTTTGTCCCGCTGCCACCGGCGCGTCGCGTACCGTGCACAGGACTTCATTTCCACCATCCAGGTCAGCTCTGCTGAACAAGAAGCCCTCGGGATTCCCCGCGGCGATGTCATCGACATTCTGGCGGCCGCCCCTCCCAATCCCTCCATTCCTCCTCCGAGTCGCGGCCAGAAGCGGCCCGCAGCGAGTCCTCCGAATTCTCCCAGCCGCAGGGCCAATAAGGAGAACGAATGGAACCCAGCATCGAACCCTAGCAGCGACTCGCGCACACCGCGGCCAACGAAGATCCGGAAGCTTATTTTGAAGTTACCGCCTCCCCCAGACCCCCAGAAAAATTCTCGTGTGTAATATACCATGTAGATATGCCATGCAAATATTTCTGTGTTTTTCCTGCCCGTGTACGCTGCATACAGTCCGAGCGAGCGTTGCTGTTCCCCGGACTGATGCGGCTGACGTAGCAACCCGATATGGAAGGTGCCCTTGCGTCACGTGTGGTTGATGGTGGGTTCGCTTAGCGAATCGAGTGCCTCTTGGTAACTCAGAGAGTTGACCAAGTAGCTTGTGTGACCACGTGTGACCGATCGCATTTGTCACGCTCCGCGTCCAAGACTCCGGCTTCAACGCGATGGGTAAACGGCGAGGGGCTTTAACGGGTCTTTCTCGATTCCTCCAGCAATCCTCAAAGGAAGAGGAAAATCGCGAGCAGCCGGAAACTGACACCCGTCCCTCGAAAAAAAGAAAAACAAGCGAAAACGGAGCAACAGCAGTATCGTTCCCTGTCTCTTCGAATTCGAATTCGCAATGGATCGAAAAGTACGATGCTTCGGGAACTGTGCCGCACTATACAGACGCGTCCGAGGTTCCAGACCATCTCCAAAAATGTCGACAGTCCTCACCCTCTGTTTCTCCGATTTGCTGACTGTCTTGTCAGACTTCGCTCAGCGGACACGATTTTTGTCCCTCTATTCATCTCCTCCAGGATGTCTTCTTGACGAAGAAGGATGGTACAGCATCACTCCAGAGCTCGTGGCTGATCAAATTGCTGAACGATGCCGCTGTGATACTGTCCTTGATGCGTTCTGCGGAGTTGGGGGGAATGCCATTGCGTTCGCAAAAACATGTGAACGAGGTGTGTCGCCTCCTGAAGTACTCATCGCGTCGTCTGATTGTGGCCAGTCATCGCGTTGGACATTTCCCCAACTCGGCTCGCACTTGCCCGGCACAATGCACAAATCTATGGTGTTGCAGACCGAATAGAGTTTATCCTCACTGACTATATCTCGTTCGCCAACTCATATCTCTCGATATGTCCCACCACTTCACGTCGTAAGATTGACGTGATTTTTCTCAGCCCTCCTTGGGGCGGTCCGGGATATCTCTCGGGTTCGGCGGATTCTTCGGGGCCTTCCTCGTCCAATAAACTCGACTCCAATACCGACGCTGAGCCGGTTCATCCCAGCTACACGCTTGCTTCGATCCAACCGGTCCATGGCGCAGAACTCTTTCGATTGTCCCGGAGGATCACCCAGAACATCGCGTACTATCTTCCTCGCAATACCCGGCTGGACGAAATCGGCGCTTTGATTGATTCATCCACCGGGTCTTCCTTGAACAGAAACAAAGCAGCACCGGAGGAGATGGTGGAGGTAGAAGAAGAATGGATGGGAAACAAACTGAAAGCTCTCATGTGTTATTTTGGAGGCTTAGCGGACGGCCAGGGTAATTTATTCGATGCACAATAGAACCGCTCTCGTCAATATACGACGCCACGTCTAGGTTATCGATGATTCGGGTTGGCAGCAGTCCTATTCCGAACGCATGCGCCGTGCGGGAGCTCTGCGAAGACCCTTCGGACGTCAATTCGTGGTTAGGAATTCTCGTTTTTTGGCGGAGATGGTGATCGTCAATATTGATATATTGATATCCGATACATGTATAGTCTGCGGATGCGTAATATTTGTATCAACTCCAATGTTGGGGATTTTCCCAATGTAAGTTCCGTTTGATGATTAGTCTAATATCATACATACACTACCCCATTACACTCTATCCCCAACTACGCGGAGTTGCAGAAGACAGCGCCGCCGTGTGAGGGAAGTGTCGGGTGAGTAGTGAAACTACATCCGATTTGGTCACCATCCCTGTCAGCTTTCCGCTGGTGGTAAAGATGATCTGACGGAGATTCTAGAGCAGGGTTAATACCGGGAAAGTAGGCTTCGTCGTCACATACCAATTTCTGGAACATGCTGACTACTAGTTCTTTGGGCACCTCTTGTCGAAGTTGCAACACGGCTTCTTCGAGAAGACCCGAAAGATCTACTTGTTCTTCTGGTGCTGAAGGATTGTGGGCCGAGAAAGTGCATCTCCGGGACCTTTGAGAGTTCACATCTTCTTCGAGGAGCGGGGCTAAGAGATGCGTCAAGATGAGACTTGCTTCGCTTCGTAGTGCTGAAAGTTACCGATAGCTAACTGCAGTTTATCTCGAGTGACGAATCCTAGAAATTCCTGTTGACGAACAACAGGATAGCCATGGAAATCATAATCATTCATGAGGCTCTCTGGTCAGATCACCCATTAGTATACGGAGAGTGACCAAATGGATGAGCGCACCGAGGTCCGCAATGGTTTCCCGGTCATCTTCAATGACAACTAGTCTCTCAACTGGTCTCATGAGCTGTGCTCCAGTCTCGCCTTTGTCGTGATAGTCAACGGGAGGGAGCCACGAATACCCTCTCATGGCGATCCAAACCGCATATATGCCACCATCCTTCCCAAAAGCATCGCCGACCCATTTCGAGGTCATCACACATATCATGATCGGGAGTACATGTGAAAGTGCACCAGTCAGCTGTGAACATATGTCAAATCTTGGAGGAAAAACTAGGGGCAAGCAACTTACCTCGAAAAGAATGACCACGAGGGAGACTTGAGATGGTGAGAATGATGGACTGTGTTAGTTGGTTAATGGGACTGACTGGTCATGCGAGTCACTCCTCCGAGCATCGCTGATGCTCCGATTACAGCATAGAAGCCTGGCGAAACACACCGCACGGAAGGATCCGGAGGGCATGAAAGAAATATCCAGGCGGTAGGGTAGGCACGCTGTAACCCTTGGCTTGGGATATCGGTCAGCACGAATAGAGGAAGGCTATAGTTTGAGATTCACGTCAACAGGCCAACCGCTCGGCCGAGACAAGCACCGATCGCGATAGTGGGTAGAAATATACCCGCAGGAATCTGGACATTTCAGTACCAATGCGTGACAGAAAGACGTCAAGTCTCTCACCATCATGCCAAATGTGTAAGCCGTTAATAGAACCTTGATAGCGGCGGTGAGAATCAGCAGAAATACATTCTCCCACATCGCATTGGGACTAGAGGGCGTCAACTACGATGAGAGGTTTAGACAGACTTCAAACATACTTGCATAGACCATGGTAATCAATCTTGGTGGGATCGCATTCTTGGAAGAGGTTCGCCACCAATTCTGAGGCTTGGACTCTGATATATTGAGTCACGTAAAAGAGGTCAAGTCGGAAAACATTCACCGGGAAAATACTACCTGTTGCGCACGCCCATGTCAGAATTTGCCCTATCATCAAAATAAAGTCGCACATACTAGATAGCTTATTGCGGCGGTGATCGCACTCGCACCGACGACCTCTAGAACGGGCCATTCATGCAAGACACTGTTTCGTCTATAGAGGGCGACCTCGACATTGATCTTGATCAGGAGTGACCCAAGAATGCCCTAGTTCGAACGGCATCAGAAACGGTCAGTTACGTCGTGGGAGGTATTACCCCAATCACGCCCAGTGTAAGCCAAGGGATCTGACGAAGGAGATCAAAGCAATGAAGATGGACTGTCAGATTGAGCTTACCAGTTCGAATGCGCGCCAGGTATCACTGACACTCGTCACTTGGAACAACACTAGCTTGGAGGTTCCGAATGGGTTCACCCACTGCAGTGACACCGCGGCTACAGCGGATGCAACAAAGCCTCTCCACATGACTTCGGATTCGTTCGCAAACGTGTCAAGCTCTGGAGAAAGCGTTACGGATCGCTTCATGACAATCTTACACGAAATGCAGTGACCTTCGAGACCAAACAGCACACCTCCAAGCGGACTGCCAAATGCTACAGAGACACCAGCTGCAGCTGCAGCTGCCAGTAATTTTCTTTGCTGCGCTTCACTATTCCGGAATTGCTTGAAAAACCGGGAAAGGAGGTATGCCAAGCAACATGAGACATGCACGAGTGGGCCCTAATCCACATTTATTAGTGTGCTGCAATTCAGATAGGGGATATTGAACATGCCTCTTTGCCCAGGGAGAGCCCGGACGCAACAGCGAGAGCAAGTCCGATAGCTTTGATGACTAGAGTCCAAGGTGTTAAAAATGCAGAAAAAACATAACCTCCAAGGATCTGCTCGTCAAATTAGTTTAAAATTGACGGGCAGGTTGCCGACTGACCGCTTTAATTTCGGGGACTAGAAAAAGTCAACTTCGGTTCGAGTTGAGCGACAATAAACTCACTTCCTGTATGGAAAGCATACGGGGCGTATGATTTCACAAGTACTGCAGCGCTCCCGGCAAATGCAACCTCACCGGGGACTAAGAATGACCCTGAGCGAAAATGAAGATCATGCTCACCGCCAAGGCAACATACACGAAGGAATGCAGCAATGATTGAGCAAGCACAAAGCGTACTCCAAGGAATTCACTCCAGGTTCGCCACTCAGTGCACGCTTCTCCGGCTGTGCCATTTAGGGAGTCGACGAAATCTCTGAACTCGACTATGTGCACGTACGATTTACACCGCTGCAGCATGCTACTTGGTTGTAGAAAAATCCATAAGAGCAACGTCCTTCCCGCAGATCTCCAAGCCTATGATGTGTGCTGTCAGACTTTCCATATGAACCGCGGTGAATTGGAAGACACACCACTTCACAAGCACGTCCAACCACCCTCCCGTTAGGCCAACGCCGAACCCAGTGAAGATGACAACTAGCCACATTCGTGCGGCATCAAGCCTGAAAGACGCAGACAGTCAGACAACATACATGAAGGACACCAGGGTCAGGACCATGGTAACAGAAGACCGCGAACACCCTGCTGCGAACGCTGAAGATTTGTCCTTTCTCGTTCGGCGGCCTCTTCCTGAAGCCAGTCAATCGTGCTCCCGTCCACATATTTCGATGCGCAATGAGTTTGCTGTGTTGGTGACCGCACTTGTCCCTCTTCCGTTAGCTCGTAGAGTTCCGCCGGGTCGGGACGCGACATGTCTCAAAGAGACTACTCGAATCAATCTAGGGTTACTGCCGTGTATTTCGCAAGATGGCCTAGATATGAGATTCTGGACGCGTGTCGGCGGGTGTAATTGAGTGATGGTATAACTCAGGATAATGAATTGTGCATACTGAGCCAGTGGCATACTCAGCTATGTTCCCTTTCGGAAGGTGCCGACAGATGGCCAGATAAATGTACTACACTACTTGCACCACTACCCAGATACTTTCGACGAGCTCGCCGCTTTCAAGGCTGTAGATCTAGGCACCCGAGAAGTGACATCAAGCCTGGCGTCAAGCTTAATCCTTAAATTAAATATTATTTATTTCCCATGCCGTTGCCAAAGAACGCGTTATGTCTCGCCGCCAGGATGATTCCTCCATGTCCTCTATGCTGCTCACCCCCTTGCTGAACTCCAGACACTGTCGCATACCCTGTTCTTGTCGTTGTCTCCCGTGCAGTCGAAACCCCCACCACCACCTCCACTGTCTGCCTTTCTCGCCTGTGACCAGGCGCTGTCTTCTGCTGTCAACCTCGCCCACACGCACCAGATAAAGCAGAGGAAAATCGAAGCTCTCAAAGATGAGATTCTTGACCTTGACCGGCGATGGCGGGAAATTTGCACGGAGCTCGAGGCTGGCAAACGTGAGTTGGAAGAAATGATCGAGGAGGGAGAGGAAAGGATTAAATCCATCGAACTAGCAAAGAAAGGTTGCGTGTGTCCTGAGCCTCTCCGTTATGAAGCTGATCGATATGCCAGCCTCTATTCCGTACCCCGAACTTCTGGCATATGCACAGAGCCTTAGTGCATTCACTTCCGCACCACCCAATATGCCCGACCTCACGCTGCCTGGGCAACCCCCGCCACCGTTATTCTTCCCTCCGTTTCCGAACGAGGAGAAGATGCGTCGTGGACGCCTCAACGCAGAGGCGCCGCTGGGACTCTTAGGGGAAACTCATTCCGTCGGACGAGGTTCGATTTTTTTGCATCTAGTGCAACATAGGTTGATTTTTCCCCTGCAGCACCAACCGTCTCGCCCCCAAGAGCTCCGGATGCAAGCCAACACTTGGCGCCCGGTGCTAATCCATACAGGCAGGATCTGCGCGCCCCTCAACCCCAATTATTCGATTTGGACCTGGATCTGAATCCCGATCTATAAAGGTGGACCGCGAAAAAACAATTGCAATAATGATATGTATTATAGCTGCCCCTCTGTATAATTACGACCCCCGAAGTCCGCGAACCCACCATTCCCAAAACTATCTGTATGTCAGCTGGTCGCAGGCTTAGGTACTCTTTGCACAGAAGTGGGAGGAGCACCAGTTGCAGCCTTCAGCTCTCGTATCCGTTCTGCAATTCCTTCCGCCAGCCTCGACACCCGCCTACTTGGTCGTTTCGCGTTGTTGGCGTAGAATTGCACACCGTACGTCTCAAGCTGCTTTCTGAACCCGAGGTTCGGACATACAATGGAACGCTTCGCCTGCACGTAGGCTATGGATTCCGACGCCGTCATGGTTGTCGTTGCGACGAGATACGCACATACGACAGTGGCACTGCGACTGATGCCTTGGAAGCAATGTACCTTTGAGGATGTATGAGCTGGTCCACCGATTATATTCAGTATACATACCAAGACGTTGTTGTCTTCACTCTCAGCAAGGGCTGCACGTATGAACTCGGTCGTCTCATCGAGATGTTTTAGAATGTCAACGTCCCCACGGTCGAGGATGGGAATGTGCAGTTTCCGCTTGTCCGGCACACATTCCGGGATGGTGGGGACTCGATCTATGACGCTGATTACATGCGTGATGCCCAGTTTGACAATCTCTTTTTCGTTGTGCGCAGTAAAGTAGTCTGAGAGGTAGAGATGGGGGACAATGAGGGACGCCTTTCGCGCCAGGCCCGAACCCAAGGGACCGCTGCGAGGATTGGCGGCCAAGACTGCGGTTTGCCAACTCGGTGCAGCGAAGGACAGCATGGAGTGAGATCAAGCTAGGAGGGCTATGTTATCAGAGTCTGGCTCAAGACGAGAGGACCTCTAGAATTGACACGAGCGGCGTGATGATCAGATTGTTGGCCGCCAGGCCGCCACGCAAGTGCTACAACCTCACAAATGCAAGCTCAAAGGCAACCAGGGGTCAACAAGGTAGTCAAGCTCAGCGCTAGCGCTCCCGCTGATACTTTACATTGTGCGTTGACTTAATTACTACGCGAACACAGCCCTGGTCTTTCTGACAAAAATAATATTGCGAAAAGAACACATAAACTGTAAGATCTTATTCTACCTCGCAGAGTACTTGCTGCATAGGATTTTCATAGGATCCTGGCGGATGATTGTTGTTGCAGAGAAAAGAGCCCCTGTCGTGTGACGCTTAAGCGCTTGTGACTTCCCCGGAATAATAATTCTTTGTTCCCAGCCCCAACAACCGAATGGACGCTGTAGAAAAGGCCAATACAGAGCGCCAAAAACGATGGTGTGTGGGCAGCTCTCAGCTTTTGCCTGCAGTTCAGATCGGTCGTAAAGGGTCAAAGACCAAAAAGTCGGTGAAGGTACCTACGCTGTGGTGTACCGAGGTGTGTGCCTCGCCCGGAGCTCCAAGCTACCCCGGGCTTGACGAACTGGTCAGGAAGAGAAGCCTCCACCAACCGAAAGGTCGCCATAAAGAAGATCAAGGTCGGACAATTCAAGGATGGCTTGGACATGTCTGCGATTCGCGAGGTCAAGTATCTCCGAGAATTGAAGCACCAGAACGTAATAGAGGCAAGACAAATAAAATCATGAGGCCTTCTGCACTCGGCTTATTTTGTTGCCCAGCTGCTGGACGTATTTTCTTCAAAAACGAATCTAAATCTGGTTCTAGAATTCCTCGACTCAGATCTGGAGATGATCATAAAAGACCGCTCCCTGGTGTTCCTTCCGGCCGATATAAAAAGCTGGATGGCTATGACATTCCGGGGACTCGAATTTTGTCATCGAAATTGGATTCTTCATCGTGTCAGTCGCTTTTTGGCTTTGACGTGTCTCAGCTTGATATATTTTCCGCTTCCTAGGATTTGAAGCCCAACAATTTGCTGATCGCCTCCGACGGACAACTAAAAATTGCCGATTTTGGTCTGGCGCGAGACTTCGCTGATCCTGGGTATAAGATGACTTGCCAGGTCATTACAAGGTATGCAGGCATGCCCTCACAGGATGATGGAATTGCCTAATTAACACGCTCAAGATGGTATCGACCACCAGAGCTGCTCTTCGGCAGTCGCTATTACTCCACGGCAGTCGATGTGTGGTCTGTCGGGTGCATCTTTGCTGAACTCATGCTCCGCACTCCATATCTTGCTGGAGAAAGCGACATGGACCAGCTCAAGACAATCTTCCGCGCGCTAGGAACACCGACTGAACAGGAATGGCCGGTAGACATTTCTTTTCTCTACGAATGCACTACTCTGACAATAACATGTCAGGGTCACACAAAATTACCAGACTACGTGCCGATAGGCCAGTTCCCGAAAACCCCCCTTCGGGACCTTTTCACAGCTGCAAGCGCGGACACGTTGAACCTTCTCAGCCAGTGCTTGGTGTATGAGCCCCGGAAGCGCATCACCGCGAAAGATGTCCGTCACTTGCACCTTTCTTTGCAAGCACATACTAACCGTGCCTCCAGGCGCTGCACCACGCGTATTTCTTCGCCCTACCGTATCCATCCCACCCATCCAAACTCCCAAAATGCGCGGCCCAGCTGACTGCGGCGCTCCCCCTCGAAGAGCTCGACGGGAACACCCTGACCGGGAAGACGAACCGCCTCAAGCGCAAGCTCTCCTCTCCTGCAGACGACGCAAAGACCCGCTCCGCCGTCGCCCGGCGGCTGGATTTCACGAAGCAAACGCCTGGCTCGTAGAAATTCCCACTCGCAGGTGCATGTGTGCATCTGTGGCAAGCGTCCGCCCGCCCGTCTTACCCGCACTGCGACTCATCCGCGGGCACGACCCCGCTGGATCGGATTGTATTGGCACGGGCAGAGAGGGTTGTTGGCAGGGAACGAATTATCGGATGTAGGGTATATGTGTGTAAGAATGAACAAACGGGGTAGGGTAGTCTACGCAGACCCTTTAACTCACAAGCACGTTACTCGCCTGTTGAATAAATGTTTCCAACCATATAACCATGAGGGAACATGAAAAAGTGCGCCGATTTTAGACGTCTATTCCAATATTTCCAATACATAGGAACTCATCCCCGATGACTTTTCTTCGTATTCTCCGTTCCTTTCCACGAGTGCCTACAGATTGAATTTGTGCGACCTCTGTCCTTTCGTCTTCCACTGAACTCAACTGAACACAAACAACGTCAACCATGCCCGAAACATTTTCCGACACATGCAAAAAGTACGCCGAGGAGCGCGAAAAGCGCGTGCGCGCCGAAGGCACCACACAGTTCGTCGAACTGCACAAGTCCCCCGAGTACGCGTACATGCAGGAGGACCCATGGGCGGACCACGTGGCGCTTAATGCCCAGTCACCGCCACTGAAAGATGGCGATGCGGTCAAGTTTCTCGTACTCGGCGTAGGGTTTGGCGGCCTGCTGTTCGCGGTGCGGCTGATCCAGGCGGGGTTCAGCGCGGGGGATGTGCGCCTCGTCGACGTTGTGGGCGGGTTCGGCAGGACATGGTATTGGAGCCGATATCCGGGTTTGATGTGCGACACCGAGAACTGCATCTACATGCCGCTGCTCGAGGAAACAGGCTACATGCCGAAGCAAAAGTACTCGTACGGCCCGGAGTTGCGGGAGCACGCCAACAGGATCGCAAAGAAGTGGGACCTTGTCGACAAGGCGCTGTTCCGCACCGAGGTGGAGTGGGACGATGTCGGGAAACAGTGGGCTGCCAGCATGACACAATACCGTGGACCAGGGAGGAGAGGAAAGAACTCGGCGTGCGAGCACAGTTCGTCATAGCCACATCTCGTGGCCCAAGCAGTGTTCGGCCATCTTTTATTTTAAACTCCGAGGCAGTTCCTACCGTAAATCCAAGACTAGTCAGCGGACAAAGTGCCACAGGGTTCGTGCTCCTATCAGTGGGATAACGGGGTTGCAGTGAAGGACTACAGCACTAATTCTCTCCGAGGCTAAGGAGATCTTGGCCCACGATAACGTCGAGATCTGCGCCGCGAAACGGACCAGTACTGTATTACAATTTGTGGCATGCTAGGTGAAGGTGAAAAATCTTATGGATGGAGAACAACAATCGTGCGATGCAGGATGGGATGGGATGGAATGAGACGGGATGCGAAAGCAGGCAGGTAGCGGTGGATGTTGTATGTAGAGGAGTGTATGTAAAATGTATATGTAACCAGAGAAAAAAGAAAGAGAACTTTAACTTAAGCCGCCATGCCTCACCGCGGACTATCGCACACCGCACATTTCTCCACCGCGTCCGCCGTGTTTGCGAGCATGCACGTCCCGCACGTCCACGCGCCCTTCGCCGCCGGCGCTTTCACGCCCGCTGCCGCCCAGTCGAACCCCTTCGCCGCCGGCTTGGGTGCCGCGGGCACGCGGGGCGCCTCGCACACCGCACACTGCTCCACCGCGTCCGCGGTGTTCGACAGCATGCACGTCCCACACGTCCACGCGCCGCTGGGTGTCGGCGGCTTGCCGCCCGCGGCGGCCCAGTCAAAGCCTTTCATGGGGGATGCCTTGCTACCACTCGAGCTTGCAAAGGCACTGGCGGTGTTCGCCACCGCGAAATCGAACGCAAACACTGGCAGCGCACCCTTATCGAGCCAGCGCGCGGCCTCCTGCGCCGCCGCGTGCGCCGCGTCCGCGGGCGTCGGCGCGTTCGTGCGCACGGCGAACACATATGTCGGCAGCTCCGCGGTCAGCACCGCGAGCGCAGCGGCCTTGGCATCCGTCGGCGCGGGTGCGGGGGCTTTGGTGGTGCTGGTGCTGGCGATTGTGTTGGTGCTGCTGGGGATGCTGCTGCTGCTCTTCTCCGCAACCTTTTCTTGCGGCTTCTCCAATTGCTTCTTCCCGAAGCCTCCAGCAGGCGGCGTCGGAGGCGTGGGCGGCGCAAATGAGTAGCGCAACTTCGACGGCTCCTTCGGCGCGGAGCTCACGAGCGCCTTCGTCCCGACGCCGAAGCCGCCGAACGAGCTGCTGGCGGACACAGACGCAAATGGGTTGCTAGCGGGCACACCGGGGGTGGAGGCCGACGCGGGGAACGCGAAAGGTGCGGGCGCGGGCGCGGTGTCGGCCTTCTTCGTCCTGCTTCCACTCCCGTTCAGCGTCGGTGCGGACGCCGACGCAGGCGGAGGCAAGCATATCTTCTTCGCCGCCGGCGCGCCCGCGTCCGCCTCCTCGCGATCCCGGTTCTGCGCATCCGTGTCTTCCTCCTCGACGTGCTTCGGGTCGAGCCGCGGGCTGCGGCGTGGCGCAGGGGCCGCGGGTGGTGCGAGGCTGATCGTGCTTGTCGATGTAGAAAAGTGCGCCGGCGGGCGCGTGCGCTTGCTGCCCTTGGGCAGCGTCGCCTCGATGATCGCCTGCGGTGTCACCCCCTTCTCCCTCGCCTTTTCCTTCTCCTTCTCCTTCTCTTTTTCCTTTTCCTTCTCTGCGTCCCGCGGCTCCCGTGCCCTTGCCACGACGTGCGCACGCTTATTCGTCACGCGCACGCTGACCGGGCTCGCAGCCTGGTACGGATTCCGCACGTCCACGCTCCGCCGCGGTGCCTCCGCCTCTGCGTCCTTGATCAGCGAACTCAGTAGCGCGGCCGCCTTCGTCGGCGTGGGCGACGCGGAGCCCGCGGAGGGTGACGACGTCGGCGAAGCGCCGGACCACGCCTGGCGCAGCGGCGACGGGTGCGCGGGGAGCGTCTTGGGCTTGCTCGCGGCTGGGGCGGGCACGCTGCGCGCGGAGGTGGTAGGGCTCGCGACGGGCGTGCTGCTGGCGGGGAAGGGGAAGAGCTGCGAGGCCGCGACGCGCGTGGGGGACGGCGCGGGCGCGGGCGAGCGCAGCGGGGGCGTCGACACGCTTGGAGTGGCGGTCGCTGCGGGCTCGACGAGGCGGCGGCGCTTCGTGTCACTCTGCGGCGTGGCCGGCGCTGGGGAGTCGCGGAAGACGAGCCGCTCGGGCGTGCTGCGCGACGCGCCGAAGGCGGGCGAGGCGTAGCGGTTCTTGGACGGGCGCGCGGAGCCGCCGCCGGACCAGCGGTACACACCGTTGGGGTTCTTCGCGAGCGTCTTGCGCGGGGACGAAGTCGGGGTTGTTGGAGGCGCGGAGCCTGCCCCGAGGCCGAGGCCGAAAACGTCGTGCGTGATCGCGGCGGGTGCAGGCGCGGGGGTGGGCGGCGCGCTGGCAAAGCGGAAAGGGGGCGGGCGGTCCGCCTCGGCCGCGAGCTGGGCCGCGCGCTGCGCAGCGGTGAGGAAGGTCACGATGCCTGTGACCTCATTGTCATTGAGTGCGCTGCCGCGGCGCGAGTCGAGGAAGCCGGCGACGATGGCGACGTGCTCGGAGAACGAGGACGACGCGCGCAGGGGGCGCTGGAATTCGGATGGTGGTGGTGGTGGTGGTGGTGGTGGTGCGGCGACGGGGGTGGCAGGGGGCTGTTGCACGAGTTGGCGGCCGCGCATGGAGAGCGATGCGGGTGGTTTATCACTGTAGGCGCTGTCGTGGGTACCATCGTCGGACGCGTCTTCGTCGTCGTCGTCGCCGCTGTCGTCCTGGTCGACGTCGATGGGCGTCGGTGAGGTGGACTGTGAGCGCAGACGCATCGGGTTGAGGAAGTTGAGCACGCCGGCGGCGATTGACCACGGCTACATGCCACACTGTTAACAATCCAGAAATCGCGCGAAAAAGCGGAAAAGACGCACCGATTTGCGCGGGGGCTGGGGACGACGTGCATAGGGGAGCGCGGCGGCAGAGCGGGTAGCGCTGCGACGGGGGTGGGAGCGGACGACGCCGCTCATACTTGCCTGGTGGTGGCAGAAGCAAAAAGTACAAGTGCAGTACAATGGCACAGCCGCAGACCAAACAGCACCACACACAACTCTAGATCTCTTCGCCGCCATGTCGATCCGGCCGCGCGAGGGCACACACAAGTTCCCGCTCATCGACTCGGACCCGCATGCGTCCCGCGTCATCCGCTACATGCGCCCCGGCGACTACGCCACCTGGGCCGCCTACACCGCCGGCACCCCCGCGCTCTTCTGGGGATGGGGTGAGCGACCGCGAGTTGAGCGTGGGCAGACGCCGGCTGACTGCCTGCCCAGAAAAGATAGACCGCACGGGCTTCCGCCTGCGCCCGCAGCTGTACGTCGGCGCGTGGCTCGGCTTCTGCGCGGGCTTCCTCGTCGCGTACTCCAAGTCGACGAGTGCGTGTATCGATGCTGATCAATTGGTCTGACCTGATCCGAGTCGATACGCAGTGCGCTTCTGGGGCTGGACGGAGAACGCGCGCGAGGAGGCGCGCGACTTTGAGGAGCTCTCGCACCGTGCGCGCGAGGGCAAGTCGCTGTACGGCGAGTCGTCGCAGCCGCTCTGGGTGCAGGCCGCGGCGCACCGCAACTCGCAGTACTCGCAGCTCAAATTCTGTGCGTCGTGCGGCTTTACGGGAGACTGTGCTGACCGTGTTGTCTTTTAGCGCTCTTCCCGATGTAAGCTGCTCGATGGCGATGGCGCATTGGTGTTTGCTGACTGGCACAGGATCAACCTGGTGAACCACCCGTTCCACGGGACGGACCCGGCCAAGTACGGGGCGCCTGCGGAGCCCGCGGTGCTGGAGAGCTTCGAGGGGCTGCAGCCTGGGGAGATTATGCGGCGCAAGCGGGACGAGAAGAAGGCGACGGAGGAGGGGTCGTAGAAGAAGGGTGTGTAACACCAGGAACAATTGAACAGCAGGTCGACCCTTTGTGCGATGGTGTGTCCGACTAAGAAGCATTCGCTCTTTGTTCAGTGTTTGTGGCGGGTTGGTGTACCGCCAACCATGTAAACCTAACAGTCGTGTTTGCAAAGTATCCTGTACGAGTACCCAAGCTCAGGCGCTCAAGCTCAAGGCCTACGTCTGTTGTACATGCCCAGACGTCACATGCGCGGAAAAAGCTTAAATATGGCGACCATGTTGAGACAACAGTACCCAAGAGCAGTCATGCACCACACCACAAAAGTCCTAAACATGGTGGCCATGTTAGGATTTCTACCCATGGACGACGTCCGTCCTCGCACGTCAACAGCCAAAATCCCAAACATAGTATTAGGACTAGTCCGAACGCTCTAATGGCCAAATTCTAAACATGGTGACCGTGTTTCACTCATGGACCCTCCTCACAGTAGCACGGCAATGGTCTAACATGCAAAAAACTTAAACATGAGGTTTAGGATTTCTACCAGACTGGGGCCAAATGTCCAAAAAATTGTATTTGAACACGAGCAACATGTTTATAATTAGGATCTGGATTCGTTCAAAATCCTAAACATGTTTAGGATTTCCACTCATGCAGGCCGTCCTCACACGTCAATGGTCATATTATGCAAGCGTGCAGAAATTCTAAACATGACTGTCAGGTTTGGGATTCCTCTCATGGACCCAGACTAGGGCCAAACGGGCAAATGTAAATTGTAAAAACATGGTGACCATGGGTAGCTCAAGTTCCAGCAGTTATGCTTAACCGGTTTAACCCCTGAGACCAGTGACCGATCTCTCTATTAAACGTTTAGGCCTTTAGCTTTGGGCCTAGGACTTGACCCAGTGGCCAATTCCAAGTTCAAAAATCGTAAACCTGGAGTCCAGGTTTAGGATCTCACGCCAAATCTTTGCCAAATCCTCACTACACCTGGACTCCATATTTGGACCAACTCAGTTTTTGTTTTTTTATTTGGGGATAATATTTATTACGGGATCAAGTATACGATCTTTGTTGATATCTCCGTTGTCCGACAGAGTGGAGATCAGATATGACCCCGCCATCAGAATTCCCTTTTCGAGTTGCCGCCGGCAGGTACGATCGTTTAAACGACGATCACCCAACCTCCGACTTGAACGACCTTTTCCCCCCACCCACCACACCAGCACCGCCATCCCGCCCCCCGCCCCGCCCTCCCGCCCCGCCCGCCCGTCGTCCATGGCATCCACAAACATCTACCAGGTACGCCCCCCCCTCCCCTTACGCTCCCCGCTCACCCCCCGCCAGCACCGCTCCCTCCGCCCCACCGGTGCGCCCCCCAGGAGCCCTACAACCCCGCCCGCCTTGCCGACACCCTCGACCTCGTCAAGCAGGAGTTTGACGGCCTTGCCAGCGAGCTCGCCATATTGCGTGTCCAGCGCGAAAAATACGAGGCAACAAGCGAGTCCCGTCCGTCCCTCCATCTGAGTCCTACTCACCCACCCCCCAGTCTCTGCTCAGGTCGACGAGCTCAACTCCATCCGCCAGTCCCTCTACGACCTCGAGACGAAGCACGGCAAGGTCCGCCAGCAGTACGAGGAGGAGGTCCGCAGCCTCCGCTCCGAGCTCTTCGCCTCCCGCCAGGGCCCGTCCTCGCGCCCCCCTACTCAGCAGCAGCAGCAGCCGCCCCCTCAGCAGCAGCAGCCCCCGCCCGCCGGTCCTACCTCCGCGAGCATCTTCACTGGCCCCCCGCCGCACCCCCGCCGTTCTCCGACTACCGCGACCGCGAGGACCGCGACCGCGGCATGGCCCTGCGCGATCGCGAGCGCGGCGTCCCAGACCGTGAGCGCGAGGGCTCCGTACGCGAGCACCGCGACCGCGAGGCCCGTGAGCGTGACCTCGACCGCGAACGCTTCATGGACGTACAGCGCGACACAAAGCGCATCAAGCTCGCCGTCGAGCACCAGCGCGCCGCAGCAGCGGCAGCCCCGCCCGAGAACACCCTCGGCCCCCTCATGGGCCCCGGCTCGACCCCCGCGCCCCTCCCGCCCGCCGCGCGCCTCACCCCGACCCCCGGTCCGCCCGCACAGCGCCCCCTGCCGCCGCCGCAGTCGCAGGCAGCCCCGCCCGCCCCGCGCCGATGAACGAGTTTCTCGACAACGTCGACCCCGCCAACGTGCACCCCGACTGGAAGAAGGAGGGCAGCGACTGGTTCGTCATCTACAACCCCAAGATCAAGCGCGCGCTCGACGTGAGCCTCATGCACACCTTCACGCACGAGACCGTCGTGTGCTGCGTGCAGTTCTCTGCGGACGGCAAGTACCTCGCGACGGGCTGCAACCGCACCGCGCAGATCTTCGACGTGCAGACGGGCCACAAGGCGTGGTGCGTGCGCTCGCTCTTTTTTTTTGGTGTTGTGTGCTGAGGAACGCCCCAGCGTGCTCACCGACGACTCGACGGGCAAGACGGGCGACCTCTACATCCGCAGCGTGCGCTTCAGCCCCGACGGCAAGTACCTCGCGACCGGCGCGGAGGACAAGCGGATACGCATCTGGGACATCGCCAAGCGCAGCATCCGCATCGTCTTCGACGGGCACCAGCAGGAGATCTACTCGCTCGACTTCTCGCTCGACGGGCGGCTCATCGTCTCGGGCTCGGGCGACCGCACGGTGCGCATCTGGGACATGGAGGACCGCTCCTCGCGCATCCTGGCCGTCGCGCCAGAGCCGGACGCGCTCAATGGCGACGCGGGCGTGACGAGCGTCGCGATCTCGCCCGACGGCGCGCTCGTCGCCGCGGGCTGCGTCGACGCGGTCGTGCGCATCTGGGCCGTCGGCAGCGGCGCGCTCGTCGAGCAGCTGCGCGGCCACCAGGACAGTGTGTACAGCGTCGTGTTCACGCGCGACGGGCTCGGGCTCGTCAGCGGGAGCCTCGACAACACGCTCAAGTACTGGGACCTGCGCGGCGCCAAGGCGCGCAAGGAGGGCGGCAAGCCGAGCCAGTGCACGACGAACTTTACCGGGCACAAGGTGCGGCGCGTGTGCCGATTCTTTTTTTTTTCTTTTCTATTGTTGTTGACGAGCGGGCGCGCAGGACTACGTGCTGTCCGTTGCGGTCTCGCACGACGCGCAGTGGGTCGTGTCCGGGTCCAAGGACCGCGGTGTGCAGTTCTGGGACTCGGCGGGTGTCGTGCAATGTATGCTGCAGGGCACAAAAATTCGGGTGTGTCCCGTGCCACCCCAACGCGCCCCCGTGCTGATCTCCCCTTCTTCCTCCCTTCCTTCGTGCAGTGATCTCGATCAGCCTCGACCCGGTGGGAAACCTCCTCGCCACCGGCAGCGGGGACAACCTCGCGCGGATATGTGCGTTGTCTCCCTTCCCCCTCTCCACTGGCGTTGACACTGGCACTGCTGACGTGCCATTTTGTAGGGAAATATACCGCCATCACGAACTGACCATGAATGTTGGATACATGCTGTGTGTACTCGTACCCCCTACACTTACCGTTGTATGCTGCGCCCGGCGGCGAAATTATATATTCTATTGTATATACGCTACGCGCGTACCCCGTGCACACCACAGACTGCCAGCGCAGACGACTCGGAAGGCGCCGGAAACACGTCGGGAATTCGTCGTAGTGCTCCCCCGAGGTTCAGGCGCGCCCCCCGCGTATTTAAGCCCACGCGCGACGTGGCTTGGTACGCGGTAACGGAACTAACGCGAAAACGGGACTGAAAACTAGGATGAAAGCCTCCGTCGCGATAGTCTTGGGCAGCGCGGGCACTCTCGCCGCCGGCGCGGCGACGCACGCGCGGCGCGCGGCCGCGGGCGGGTACGTGCAGAACCCGTCCGGCAACGCGAGCTTCACGATGTACACCGGGTGCAATCAGCCAGGTGCGCGATTTGCACATAATATTATACATGGGCGTACTGACCGCCGACCGCCGACAGCGTGCGGGATCGCGGCGTCGGGGTACACCGCGGCGATCTCGCAGCTCGCGTTCGGGTCGACGCCCGGGATCGGCCCGGGCGATGCGTGCGGGCGCTGCTTCGCGCTCACGGGCGGCGCGGACCCGTACTCGCCCGCGTACACGGGCCCGTTTGGCAAGTCGATCATCGTGAAGGTGCGTTGCCTGCAAGTGTCTGGGGGCGCACGCGCTGGCACTGACACCGGCGCGGCAAACAGGTGACGGACATGTGCCCCGCGGGGAACGAGGTGCGTTGAATTTGTGCGCTGGGGTGAAGGGTATTTTTTGGGAGCCGACGCGATGTGCGTACATAGGTATGGTGCGGCCAGACGGCGACGGCGCCGACGAACCAGTTCGGCATGCCCGTCCAGTAAGCGGGCTCTTGTTCGTTCAACGCGGGAGTGCAGGCTGCTCACGCGCGCGACAGTTTCGACATCTGCGAGGACACGGGCGGCTCGGGGTGTTCTTCCCGTCGGGGCATGGCGCGCTCACAGGGTCGTTTACCGAGGTGAGCTGTAGCCAGTGGTCCGGGTCGGACGGCAGCGCGCTCTGGCAGGGTGCGTGCATCAACGGGGAGTCGGCGCCGCTCTGGCCGAGCAGCACGGGGTGCGGGAACCAAGGTGCGGCGCGCGTTTTCTGCTTCGGTCGGCTCATGGCTGACGCGGCGCAGGCCTCGCTCCGGGCGCCTCAGGTAGGTCTCGGATGGGTGTTGCGGACGCGGAAGCTTGACGTGCTGCGGTTAGGCCCGCCAGCGACGACTCCGACGTCTTCACCGACAACAACGAAATCAACAACGACGATCGCGTCAACCACGACAGGCACATCATCCACGACGACGGCCTCTGGGCCGACGCAGACCCAGTTCGGGCAGTGCGGCGGTAGAGTGTCTTGCCTTTGCAGCGAGATGAAAGACTTATCCGCCTCGTAGGGACGGGGTATACGGGACCCACGGTCTGCGCGTCGCCGTTTACTTGCAAGGCAGTTTCGCCGCCGTACTATTCTCAAGTGAGTCCATTGCAACTTATCAGGGATCAGCTTACCTATCCTGAATCGGCCAGTGCTTGTGAATCCTGAATACAGAGTGAAAAGCATGTAACAAACCAATGTAAAAACAGCGATACTTCTGTCCACTGTTCAATTAGCATACAAGTTGAATTCGGTTCTAGGGTGGCTTGCCCAGATGCCCAACGGGCAAAAATGAGGGTAAGAACTAAAAGCCCCGGCTCAAACGTGCTGCGTCCTCGAGGGAAAAAAATCCATTTAAATCAAATTTGAGCGATAAACAATACATGACTTCCGAATTTCTCGAGTCTATTATCTTTTCTTCTTAGGCCCTTCGAAAACGGGAGGTAAATGACTGATCAGCGCTAAGAAGTGGAAAGAGGCGAGAGACCCACCCCAGCAGGAATTTCTGCTTTCCTCTTGAGAGACTTGAGCTTCTTTGCGGCCGCGCCCACAGAAGCTCCTGGGTTCTCTTCGCAGTCGGGGCAGAACCATTCTCCTTCCGGAATGCTCTTCAGCGGCGGCGTGAGGCACGCCAAGTGGTAAGGCGCGTCGCACTGTATACATCAATGACCTGTGCAGAATGGGACAGGACAACCCACCTTTTCACATTCAAGTACATCTTCGCCTTCGTCGCCGTTGTCCACGCTGCACTGAATACACGCTTCCGGCGGATCGACATCGATAGGGTGCCTCGGCAGATCTGAATATTTCCTGACAGGCTTCGCGATGAATAGCGTCGTGTTTTGGCCCGCAGAGATACTGTCGCAAGTAATTGAGGTTAGCAGAACGAACGGAAAATGAAACCACCGACTCGATAACTGAGACGCCGACGAGAGGCACATGTCTGGTGGGCTTGGTCGCACTCTTAGGTTCATCTGGGCCCAGGCCCAGTTCGCCTTTGCACACAAATTAGCCAGACACTAGCACGGTCAAGAATAGGCATACCGTTCGCAGCATTCTGTCCCCAAGCGACGGTCATGACCTGTTCTTCTCCAGTGTCCTTGTCGTCGTCATCTGGGGTGAGAGCCCAGTGTGTCACGCCCCCGCACGATATCTTGGTTACTTTGCATGCCCTACCGGTTTAAAATGAGTTGAAAGGAAAGAAACGTCGACGATGGAGCGCACATGATATCCTGCATGTAACGGAACGACGAGTATGGTGAACCTGACGATCCTGTATCTGCAGTTTAGGATCTGTGGTTCAATACTTGACAACAACTCGCCTTCCCCACTGTTTTTCCACTGGAAAAAGTGCTATGAGAAATAAATAGACAGAATGAAGAGCGAACTTACCTTCCCAGTCATCCAATACATGCCCTGCTTATCCACCACCACACTGTTGCTCGGTCCGGCGGTGACCATCGCACCCATCGTAATCTCATTGGGGCCAGAAAACTGAGGCAACCGGTGTATTAGTAGGGATCTCTCCCAATGAGGGAGACCGCACATTAGGGACCAGCTTAGGTTTAAGCTCG
>JARGXW010001297.1:0-26322 GCA_029204085.1 Mycena sp. CBHHK59/15
AAGCCCGGGAAACTCAGAAGGAACGTTTCAACATGGATCCCCGGCTCAAGAATAAAAATCTCAAAGGTGACGCGCGCAAGGCAGTCAAGACTCGCATCCGCGATCTAATCCAGTGGGAGTTGTACAACTGGGTAATCCTGCAGCCTGAGGACCGAGCCGCAAAATTGCCGAAGAATTCAGGTGAGTACCTGTTCCAATGTGATGCCGTTCTTCATTGTTTTAATTAGCGGTACATCATCAACTGCGGCCCGGGGATCACTACAATGTTCTATTGCATGTCAGAGGTGAGCTGTATATATTTTTGTTCATAGAATTCGGTTGATTGATCACACACCATCCCAGGTCTCGATCCGCACCGGGACAGCCCGTGTGAAATTCTTCACTCGATTCTCCTCGGAGATGATAAATACATTTGGCACGAAACAAACACACCATGGGATAAGTCAAGGGAGACAAATTTGCGGTTCGATTACAGTCATCGTCGACCAATGGACTGAATCTGGCATCAGTCCGTGGTCGATATATCGTCAAGTACAAGAACGGGCTGATTGGGAAGCATTTTAAAATTCTTCAGCAACTCGGCATCTTTCACCTCCACGACGACCTTTGCAGTAACAATCTTTTCAACCTTTGGAAGGCTTCCGGCGAGCTTGGAGCGCTCTTGTGGTACCCGGAAATCCGAAATCTCGAAGAATACCTTGTGAGTGGGTCACGCAATCAACATGTAACTAATTAACACCCTTCTGTCCAGGCGGATCTCCAAATATGTATTGATAATGTCTTGGACCTCTGGGCATTAATCGACCCAGCTCGGATTGTCACCAAATACAAGCTCCATGTCCTTCCGCGCCTTCCTGACGATATTCGCCGATTTGGACCGGCGATTCTCTACGCCACAGAGGGCTTTGAATGCTGGAACGCGATATTCCGGCTTTGCAGTGTCCTGTCAAATCACCAAGCTCCGAGTCGAGATATTGGTGTAACACTCGCAGATATGGAGCGATTTACGCACCAGGCTAGTGGTGGATGGTGGAAGCCCGAGGGATCCCAGGACTACGTCCAAGCTGGCCACGAGGTAACATCCTTCCTCCAGAAAAACAAGGAGCTTCAACGTCGCCTCGGTTGGATGGACAAATCCAAACCAAAGTCAGGTGAGTGTAGTAATTCCTTCACTCTGACACGGCCTCATTTATATCTTGATGTAGGTTCCATTAAACTCGATTCACGTCGCACAGCCGTCTCTGCCAGAACTCGATATCGGGGCAGGGAAGACCTGGACTACGTGCAAATATGTTGTCTCTCAAGCAGGAGATGTATGCACAAGAGACTCATGGGTATTCTTCAAGTGCAAGGTTCGTCTCTAAGTTGTCATATATTAGTTCACAAACTGAATACGTGACAGGACACCGGGGAAGTTCTGAGCGGCCGGATCTGCCTTATTTTAATTCCCAGCGCCGCTCCCACAAAATATGAGGATGCTGTGGTTGTCTTACGCAAGTTCGATGTTTCCGCTACCCGGGATGTCCGCATGAATATGCCAGTACTCTCACCATCACCCGAGATTCTTTTGGCCGCACCGGCAGTACAAGTTCTTTCTTATCATTTGCCAACGTTGTTCTGAAATAAAGCGTGTAGGACATCTTGTTCTTCTTCAACGCACAACACGACTGCCATGGAAGCAAATGCCGGGCAGTTTCTGGCCTTGAACATGTCGTCCAAGAGCAGAATATTACCAGTCGTACACAGACGGCGATTCAACACGCAAATACACAGGTTTATTTCATCAACATGCACGCATTGCACAATGCGCACCTCCTCAGAGACACTCTCCCTCGAGATTTAACGGCTCCGATACCCTGCTTCCCAGATCGTGACACGCAGCGCAATGAGTTCGCTGCGCTACTTCGCGTTTCCGGGCCGGCAAAGCGCGCCGCCACAGCTAAAAAATCAAGAGAGACACGTGAAAAGAAAAAACAGGCCAAAGCAGCGGCAGCAAAGGGCCCAGAGCTGGGAGACCCAGAGGAAGAGGAGGAAGAGGAGGAAGATGAGGAGTTGAGTCGGCCGGACGTGATGGAGGAGTAGTAAATCTTGTTTCAACTACCTTTTGCGCCTCTGCCCGTTTTGGTCATAGATCTCCGACGAACATGAAATGTAAGCTCAGTTCAATGTTGGGACAGTATTGTTGCGATATTCTACCAAGCTTAAACTAAGCTTCCGCAAAAAAGGTCGGGCGATATCTAGCAGGACCTCAATCAGACCTTGACCGAGATCTCCCAAGATATCCCCGACGGGATGGGGCTGAAACATTGGGCCAAATTGGGGGTGTATGGGAGAGCATGGGAGTATCGTGGGTCCGACTGCCGTATCGGGCAATCACCGGCCATCAAACGAGCGTGGTGCTCTGGCTTTCCATACATATGTGGTTCTATGCTCCGTGGATTCGCTTACAAATTTCTCTTTTAGGAACACCATCTGCAAGCTGCGCTGGCCACCGGAGGCGTATTTATTCCCACACCCGAGACGAGGCAGGTACCCTACGAGTATTATGTGCAGCTCTATCCCCCGGCGAGATGGAAAGACCCGGTTTCATATGTCCAGATGACCCAGATGGCGGATGACGCCTACGACAACGTGTTAGATGGCGAAGAATGCACCTATTGCATGGACGAGGTCGACAAGCAGTGGCTGGACAAGAATAACCGCCAGGTGCGCGGGGAAAGTGGCGAAGACAAAGACCCGACTCTCGGCGGCCCCATCTTCATCAGTGAAGATGAGTTCGAACTTGTCATGGCGCTCCTTGAAAAATTCACGGACCAACAGGTAAACTCTATTCTGTTTGATTTCATTCTTTAACTCACTCGCTTTGTTTAGGTTCTCGAAGGCGACGGACCAGACTTCGCCCTTTATCGGTGTCTCTTCTTAGCGCCTTTACCGGCTAATATCTTCATGCCATACGCCGTTCCGTCATGGACGCCCCCACCAGCTCGTCTCGTTTGCATCGCGCACAGTATCTATCCCCACTGGAAACACCGACGCTCACTTGTCAATGGTCGCAGAATCAGGCCATCGCTCAATGTAAACTTTATCTGACTTCCGTGTGGCTCCTGAGGCTGACCATTCTGGAGTATTACGAGAAGGATTTCTCTGACCAGGCGTACAAATGTTTCTCCAAACGAGACACCAAGACACCTCACAACACCCGTGCCTTTGCGAATGCGCTCCTTTCGTGGGAGACCGTAAAAAAGCCGGCGGTCGCTCCATCTCCCCCTTGGAACGCCGGCTGGCCGTTGTCCGATATGCTGCTGCCTCTTGAAACGCCGGGATTGGTCACCAGATCGTGCGTTGCCGTAATGTCCTTCGTCTTTGACACTAATCAGCTTCTGTAGGTTGTTGCCTCCGAGCGCCCCAACCCCAGATCCTACTCTAGAGGAACAAAATATCACCGCTTCCTCTCTGGAACCCAAGCGCCCTCGCACCACCTCTTCTGAGGTTGAACAGAAAGAGTCTCGTGCCCGCCGTAACCGGATCGCCGCCCAGAACTCCCGCAATCGCCGCAAGGCCCAGTTCTCCTACCTCGAGCGCCGGGTCAGCGAACTCGAGGAGGAGAACAGGCAGCTCCGGGCTGGCCTCCTTGTTGCCTCTACACAGCTGGATCCGCGCAAGGCGGAGGAGCAAAAGTGCGAGCAAGCAAAGGCGCGAGAGAATGAGGGGCTCCGCGAGCGTATCAAGACCCTCGAGAAGGGCTGGGACGAGGATCCCAGCGAGCGAGGGCGGGATCTCGTGTCGAGTGCCATAGACTGGCGGATCCAAACAGCAAAATGGGTTGCTGACGCTCAAATGGCAGAGCGAGCAGAACTTGTTGACTCAGATTCAGACGACGACATGAACGACAGTCCTACGCCTCGCCTACCGAATCGGCTTCCTGCTTCGAAATCGATGACGCTTGCGGTCTTATTTGGATGCGCTGAGAAGCCCCATGCGTGCAAGCCATCGGCGCAGGTGTTGCAGGAGGAGGAACAGTTGATGCAGGAGCTGGCAGAAGAGCTGGAGGACCAGGTCCCGGCCGACGGCGCGATAGAAATAGATTCGGAGGACAAATTCCACGCTTGACTAATGTAATCTGTCTTGCGAAATTAGGCAGCGGACAGCGTGGGAAAGAATTATGAAGGCCTTCAGCTGCCGTTCGCACGAAGGCCTTCAGGGTTCCGAAGGCCTTCAGGATCTGGCGAGGCCAAATGAAGGCCTTCAGGGTGAACACTGGAAATTACTCCAACGTCTCTTGGATAGCTCAGTCTTTTCACATAAGTTCCACAAGTTTTTTGTCAAATGGCTGAGTACGTCATGACCCATAACCTTATTTCTGAAAGTGACACCAAACAAATCAAGTAAAGACGCAAATAACGAGAGACCTAAACCCCGTAGCGATAGGAACGATTGAAAAGTGACTTTATGGACATAGGAGGGAACATTGGAGATAAATTTCGACAGCCAGAACTTTCACGACTGGTTTTGCAGCACATCAGACCTCCACTGGCGATTTGCTTCATCCGAGGATGCATTTATTGCACCGCCTGTCGAATCGCTCTTGAACAACTCTGATAGGCGGGCTTAATCTGCAAAAATCACTCAGGAATTCCGAACGAACAATGCAAAGTATACTAGGGCGTACTGATGGGCGCATGTTGCTTGACAGTTATGCGGAGATGGATTGTGCTGGCGGCTTACGGCACATGTTGGTCGACAACAATCAACCTAGTGTTCAAGTTGAGCAGGAAAGAAAATTAGCAGCTTTGAGCACATACCAAGGCACGATTTTTGCCCCATTGATGGGCGCATTGCGTATATTCCCAAACGTACTGGGCCTCACAACACATCGTTAACAAGGATTCGACACCAGGTCGTTTAAATACTCGAGAGGTGACTGTGAACCAGACACAATCAAATGGGGTGAGTTATGTGACGATCCACACATCCCGAATTAGATTTGAGGGGAAGAGGTCTTGGGCACATGAACCGGAAATGGTGTGAAAGGGCAAAGAAGATTGATCAGATAATCCAAGCCGTGTGCAACTATGCTTTCTCTGTGAATGTTGCTCAAAGCTTTTCCAGCTGAAACAACAAACAGTGGTCATACATGCCCAATCCCAAGCGAGAAATTGCAGGAGATTGCGGGCAGCCCGGGCTCCCGCTGTCATCGAGACTTAAAATAAGCTTACTTGGCTTGGGAAAGGAATTCCAGATGGTTGGAACGCGAAGACCTCAGAAGCGAATTTCTGTCACCCGGTGTTGTGTTTTCACAGAAGTACTTATTGTTAAAGTCACGATGCCGACCCACATTGGCGGAAGGACGGGCGATCAAAGGCAGCCTCGTGGAGTCGAATAGACTTACAGTGAGGCTAGAGAAGCAGGCAACGCTGCTGAGGCGGCGCCGAACCGCGGCGGACGGGACAGACTCGAACTGGTGGTTGCTGGTATGGGGCATGGAGAAAAGTGTGGGGTCATTACAACTTTTTATATACAAAAAAGGCCGGGCTTTCAGCGGCCATCACCCAGTAAGCCACGCTATAGTCTGCTATCACCGCAGGAACGCAGGAATCTGGGGGTGCTCTGCCGGCACAGCACAGCACGTGTCTTGCTTTGCGCCCTGCGGCGCCGCCACTACCTTCGACAGTCTGCACCGCCTGTGGCTCCCTCGTCGACCCGACCACCTATGTCCTCCAGTACGACACCTGGGCACCACTCGCCCCCAAGGCCCTCAAGACCGGCCACAACCACTACATCTCCGGTAGGGTCCGCTGACAATTCCACTTTGAAGAAAATATTTAACTGTCAGTCAGAATGTCAGGCTGACTGTCAGGACTGACAGATGACAATTGACAATTGCCTTTTTTGGAATTACTATCTATTTTACGAACTACCAGTCCCAGTTGGCTGCTTGCGGCGCTGAAACTGGCTGGAGCTGCACGTTCCCAGTCTCCTTAGTCGCCACGTCGTCATCTGTGACCGACAGCAAGCCCTTCAATCCGGGGGCCCTCAACATCACATCCTTGTCGACAACAAATACGGTGTCAGATCTGAAGGTCTTCTTCGTGTTTTTCTTGCGTCTGTGTTTCATGTGGGATATCTTGTCTCTGAGAGCGTCGGATAGCTTCTCAAGCTCCTCGTCATCTTGTTCGTTCATTTCCGCTGAGCCGGCGTCAGGCTCTGCATCAGAATCGGATGCCTCGGAATTGTCCTCGCGCTGTTTCAGCTTTATCTTGTCAATCACAGACTGGTCAAGGCGACGGAAGGCAACCGTTGGACGACGTGGAGGGCGGCGTGGACCTTCTGCGCCCTGAAACCATTGTCAGTCTACTTTCTTGTAATATGCGAAGAGTTGTAGACGTACCGGAGCATGATATCTGTACCATTGACCAACCATTATCATATCCAATAGACCCTCCTGTTTCTGATTTCCCCGCAGCGGACTGTTGAACCAGGTGATGTTGGAATTCGTGCGCTCATCAGGCATCGAGTTGACAAGGATCCCGAATATTCTGACTCCAAGCATCTGCAAAAAAGATCAGTTTATGAATACCGATCTGGAAGAAACAGGTCACCGCAATAACATTGGATCGAGGAGAATTTCCGCGGCCCAGGTTAGTCCACCACTCCATAATATCCCCTTTCATGACGGGGGCGTGAAACGGCGGCTCTCCGAGCCAGAAAGCCTCGAGCTGCAGCCTCAAGGCGTCAACAATTTCGAGTTCCGGCTGGCTTCTTAAAATTGGATGACAACGACATTGGCCTTTGTGACTCCTGTGTTGCTCCAGGAGAACCTTCAGCATCTGTTTCAGAAACTCTTTAACGCGAAAAAATGCGTGCGGATAAGAGATGTGCTCCGCGACACCGGCCTGGGTGTCAGCGTGTTTGCGGAGAAATTCAGTGTTCGGATATCCTATATGTAGTGGTGAGTAATAAATAGTGGCAGGGGAGGTGAACGAACGGGGATCAAGACAGAATGCCACGAAATACACCTCATTGTGCTTGAAAAATTGGGAGTACCGTGTATTGAAAATGGCGCGAACATGTAACGCAAGTTTGGGGGTTATTCCAATATCTTTTTCCTTCTTCTCGAATATGCTGTCGAGGGTGTGCGCGATGGCGAGCCAAAAGACAAAGGCATCTGAGGGGTTCGCAGTTGTTGCCTCCAGGGACCAGAGTGAGCGTGCCAACGGTGTGACAATCATTTCGTAGCTCAACATATCCCTCAAAAATGTCGGCAGCTGGACTGAGGTTCGGTCACCGAAGACTTCCTGAAGCAATGGGCTCTATGGGATCTCAGTACGGGTCAAATAAACTGACGGATGAAACGAACTTTGAATTTAATTTTCTCGTCTAAAACGAGGCCTTGAATATTGTGCACGACAGGTGACACTGTTGTCACCGCCATAAAGTGTGTCGCAAAGCGGGTTTTCCCGATTTTAGCCAACATGCGGACAGGGATATTGCCGCCGTCATCCGCCATGCCCTCACCTGAGTCCCGTAGATGGGCTTTTGATTTGCCGGACTTGCTAAAATGTCGGATGAGCGGCTTGAGGATTTGCATCATCTGTGGTAAGACCATTGGTCGTGTGGTTGAAAAGACGAATTTAAGACTGACCGTTTGAAATTCGGGCAGTTCATTGATATCACCAATAATATGCTGGATAAAGTGGACGACATCGCAGAGGTCAAGAACGGCGGGAGCTTCTGTAACAACTCCTCGTCGTGCTGCAAGTGTGACGTTGGTGCTATCCGATGTCATGGCAGCCCATAGTTCAGATCCGATATCTTTCATTGTCTGCAAAACATTGTTGGAAAGATGTCAGTGTTCGAAAAATTGACTCGCCTCGAGAGTACCATTCTTGATCCATTCGGCATCGTGACTTTCCTTTGTTCCGAAATGTCCACCAAGGAAATAAACATCGCGAGACGGCGTGCAGCCATGAGAGGTATAGAACTGATCACCACGCCGAGAAGATGTGCCGTCCGTAGTATAAGTAAGATCCCGAGATTCTTGGAGCGCCAGTTTGGTTCTCTGCCGAACTAACGCCGCTTCTTGTGGTATGTACTCATTGGCGAATTTTTTGCTGCCAGTGGGAGTGTAGGCCGGGTTGAGATGAGTGACAAAAGCAGCCCAGTCATCAGAATCGAGCAGGTTTGGGACCAGACCACATTTGCAGATCAGGAGCATCAGTAAATGGTCGGCCTTCCTCTGCCACGTGACTTGCTCATCCTTTGCCTTCTTCCTACCAGCCTCTCGGAAGCTCGCTGAGTCCAATGTCGGCTGACCCTTTTCAAGAGTGTCAAGCTTCTTCGGCCGACCAACCGGGCGCTGCTCGGTGGATTCCGGAGCATCAGCATCTTTCTGCTCGGCACCCAGTGCACCTCTCGCATGCTCATCCTCGGCCTCTTTCCTCGCAACTGGGTCTTGTCGCAGGAGGAAATCACATCGGATCGCATGCGTGATGACTTCGGCACTGGACCGGCGGCCTTCTCGACGATGAGAACACCCATCTGCGATGCATATCCAGTATGATTTATTTTTAGTTCGTTTGGCCGAATCAGTGAGCGCGGAGGAAAGGCGGTCAAGCAAAGCATTCGACTGAGGGCCAGGTTTTTTCTGAATGAACAATACATCATAAGCTTCAAATTGGATGTTGAAATGTATAAATGAACCTTCGCCGGTGGAGCATCTTGGTCTTCAGTTTCCGTGCCTTTGCGCTTGGTACCACCTAGGCTCAACTAGGGTAAAATTAAATTAAAAAATTAGGCAGTGCTCTAAGTCGCCACTATTATCGAACCTTCAAAGTGACACTAGATGTTATAGAGATCGGTCCGGTGTCATCGCCTGTCCATGGCATCTAATAGACGGCGGTAAGTGTCTGACAGCATCACATTATGGCCTATTACGGCTTCCTCACAATGGGCTTGACCGGCGTAGTTTTCCCTGGACCGAGTCCCTCTTTCGTAAGCTCCGTGCATTCTTCGTCATAGTTGGCGAGCGCCTGCCAATAGGCGGCCCACTCGCACGCAGTGGGATCGTTGAGACGGGTCGAGTAGTTGCCGAAGATTTTTTCCATTAGTGTCTCTATTTGGAAAGGACCATAGTCTTTGTCCGTCAGAAACGCTTCCGAGCCCTTTTTGAGTTCAAGGAGCTGCGCGTCTGTTAGGGTGGTCATTCTGGGTCGTCCACGGAGATAGAAGAAATTTTAGACAGGCGGCTGTGCACATCAACAGTTGCCGTCCGATTTGGGTCAGAACCCCGGCCGAGTCGCCTCAATTCACTCGCTCACAACCTCAGTTGGCAGATAAGTAGCGATATACATGGGTTGGTAATTGTCAGGATTGTCAGGCGGAAATTTTCCAAAAATTTAAATAATCCTTTGTCAGTCAGTGACTGACAGTTATCTGTTAGTCAGCTGACAATTAAATTGTCATGTCAGCGGACCCTAGATGACGAGGTCGCTGAGAACGCGATCAAAGCGTACTTCGCCTCTGGAGGCGGACGTGGCGGACGCGGTGGACGTGGTGGTGGACGTGGTGGACGTGGCGGACGAGGAGGAGGTACCGGCAGTGATTGGAAGCAGAATGTCAGCTGCTACGGGTGTGGGAACAAGGGCCACATCCAGCGCGAGTGTCCCCTCAGCGCGAAGGACCAAGCGAAGGAGAAGCTGCGCTCTGCTCAAGTCGCATACGACGCCATGGACGTCGATGACGAGCAGCCGAAGGTCCTCCTCACGAAGAAGGCCACCAACGCGCTTCGTCCCGATGCACTATTTGTGGACTCGGGCTCGTCGCGTCACCTTGACAAGGATCGTGCCTCATTTATCACGTACAGCGTCCTCAAGAAGCCCATCCCCATCCAGCTCGGAGACAACAGCGAGATTCTCGCTATTGGTTGTGGTACACTCCGCAAGTATGTCAAGACACGTTCTGGCACCAAGACCATGCATTTCACGCGCGCCCTGCATGCCCCAAAGCTCGCCGGCTCGCTTTTATCTGTCGGACAGCTGACGGCCATCCCTGGCGTCAAGCTCGAGTTTGAGGGAAGCATTTGCTTCATCAAGCTGCGCGGTGAGACACTCTGCCAGGCATCATTCAAGGGCGGCCTTTACACCCTCGAGCTCGTGAACACCACTGCTACCCCATCCTCCACCTACCCATCTGTGCTTAAAGCCAAGACACTCACCCCCGCTGGTAAGCGCCTCGACATCCTGACGCTACACCGGCGTTTCGGCCATCTGAACTTTCCCGATCTCAGGAAACTTTGGGTGTCAGGGATGGTCGATGGGCTGGATCTCGGGGCTTGGGATGACGATGTCTCGTGTGAAGCGTGTCTTGCTGGGAAGACTGCGCGCAAGCCGTTCCCAGCAGGGGGAAGGAGGCGTGCTTCTCGTGTTTTAGAGCTCATACACTCAGACATCTGTGGACCGTTTCCGAATTCGATTGGCGGCAGCACTTACTTCATCACTTTTGTCGACGACCACAGTGCACACGTTGACGTGGATTTCCTGAAGAAGAAGAGTGATGCTCTTGCTAGCTTTCGGATATGGAAGGCTCGCGTCGAGAAGGAGACCGGACATAAAGTTGGGAAGTTTCGTACCGATAATGCAGGCGAGCTCACTTCCGACGAGTTTGAGGAATACCTCGCAAGTGATGGTGTGATCCACCAGACCACGGCACCGCACAGCTCACAGCAAAACGGTGTCGCGGAGCGTGTCAATCGCACTCTCGAGGAGAGTGCTCGAGCAAATCTGGCCGAGGCCGAGCTTTCCATTGGGTTCTCCGACCTTGCTAACATGGCTGGGGGAAACTAAAGAATTTTGATGGTTCATTCAGGTTCAAACCTGAACCGAACCTGAACCGCACCGAACCCCAGGTCCGGTTCGAGGTTCGCAAAAATCGGGAAAGAACCGAACTGAACCGAGCCCCGGCAACACTAATTCTTGGCCATTGGAAGTGTCAGCGTATGGGTGTCCTCATTGGACAAAAATAAATTGATTTAGACAGCGCGAATTTGATGATTTTGCACTTGGTATGGCCGGAGATTCTCCGGCCATGGGAAAGAAGCCAGAGACAACAAGAACCTTGTACGATATCTCCTATTAATCTTCATCACTTCTGCCCGTCTTCTAACCCCCTTTGCAGTGCGCTGGTTCATCAAGTCGCTCGCAAGCGCCATATATCAGGTATTTTTTGTCTTTTTTTTTTTTTTTTTTTTTCAGAAAAACTACTCTGATCGTTTGGGCTGACTCGGGAGACTACGCAAGCGCCGTATTCGCTTCCGACACGGCCGACCGCGCCTACAATCTCTTCCAGCAGGCCATGGCATCGGGCCAGTACCGCTGGGGCGCATGGCCCGCCTCGTCGCCGCCGCGTCCATCTCCATCGCCCTCCGCGAGACCAGCCGCCCCGAGATGTTCCCGGAACTCGCCGCGTCCCCTTCCTCACGCGCACCTTTTCCTCCGTCATCGCCACCCTCAAGCTCGCTCTCCCGTCGTCCGAGTCCAAATCGCATGTCTCCACGCTGCAAGCCCACCTATCACAAGTCCTCGACGGGTCCCTTGCGTCCGACCTGCCCGCCTTCCTTGTCGCCGTGCTCAAGCCCCTCCCCGCCAACGTAGGCCCTGTCCCTCTCCGACCTCCTTACCTCCGCCGACCCCCCGAGCGCCGTCGCACGCCTCCCCGCATCCCCCACCGCGTGCGCCGTCCTACTACTCGCCATCGAAGCCGAGACGTGCACCGCGCCTCGCACACCTTGGCGACCTCGCCACGTTCCTGGGCGCCAAGTTTGTCATGGGCCGCTACAAGGCGATTCAGGATGAGCTCATCATGCGCATCGCGCAGCTCGACGGGAAGAAAGGCCGCGCCAAGGCCCCCCGGCGCACCGTCGTCGCACGCGGGCTCAAGGACGTCATTGAGCACGAGCGGGCGTGCCGCCGGCAGCACCTCGACCTGCTCTCGCAGCCCGCCGCGTCCAACGACGACGACACCGCCGCGCGCCCGCGCAAGCTCCGCAAGACGCACGCCGCGGTACACCACGCGACGCACTTCCTGCTCAACCCGCTCTCCGGGCCGCTCCCCGCGTCGTTCACCCCCGGCCCGTCGCGCGGGCTCCCACTCCACCTTCTTGCTGCACCGCCGGACCTGCGGCGGCTCCTCTCGCGCCTACAGCTGCTCGCCGCTGCGCGCGGGGGCGGCGCGGACGCGATCGACGACACGGAGCTGTTCGGCGACGGCGAGCTTGAACGGCTGCTGCGCCCCGCAAGCGAGGTCGAGGAGCTACGTGCCGTGTTCGGATGGGATGCCGATGCCGAGGACGCCGCGGGGGACGCTGAGGTGCCCGCGCGCCCCCCGCCCACACCGCGCCGCCGGCGCGCGGAGAAGAAGACGACGCCTGCTTCTTCGCGGATAAGACGGACGACGAGTTGCTCGCGTTCGGCCCGGATGCCGATGCAGAGGATCGTTGTCGAGCCGGATGACGGCATGGGTGTGTTCGCCGGTGTGCGATGCGCGCTCCTGCCGGGCGAAGAGGGTGGGATCGGTACGCACAGGAGTGCGATTAGAATAATCTCGGACCTACGCACACTACACCTGTCATCCATGGGACCGTCAATGAGTGTCTCTACACCATCTATTTCATTGATCCCACCCCAGAACACCCCCCTTTCCTCATTCTCACCTGCGGAATTGTCGTGATCAAACAGCGTTCACGGAAGGCTCAAAAAAAGCGGTATTAAGAAGGGGATATAGATACATACTTTAGTTTGGGTGGTTTAGAATATGTCCCAGGGAGATGTGGTCAGCGCAGCGTGGATGTGAAGCGATTTGCTATGAAATTGTCAATTTGGCAGAGGGGCCAAACATGTACAAATGGACACTTTCTTTGGTGCTGTAACTGCTGTTGCCAGTGACCACATAATACCAGCTTTTTACCCGTGCCTTCGTCACGGAGGCTCGCCCGCACACGGCCTATTCTTAATTCGCCTGCGCACGGCGGATATAGAACACCCGCTTTGTTTTTTGCGCGCTCGCTACCGTGGGACCCGGCAGCGACATCTTGGCAGCAACATCTCGACAGCATCACGTGAATTCTCAGGGGACTTTTCATGTGAGGTAAAGTACATACCTGGGACGGAGAACGGTTTTTTGGCCTTGACTCGTGCTAAGGTATGCGTCAAGCAAACGCCACCAACCCCTGTCACATCATGTCACGGTCATCCGCATCGGGAGAAATGGGCCGCAAAAATCAAAAATTAATGCATACTGATAGCACAAAGACACGGAGAGGAAATCTAGCTGCAAAATTTTGTAGTCCGATGATATAATCCTCTTCAGAAAAAATACTGAAGGCAGAGGCTTTCAACTGAGCAAGTTTATGTAAAATTGGTGTCGATGCTCGCGAGAGATGGGATCAAGTCACGAAAAATGGTTAAACTTATTTAGTCCCTAATCTGGGTCAAAGCGGACCACATCACCCTCTTCGGGGGTACTCTCTTCACAAGTTGTTGGGAACAGATTGTCGAAATCACCCCGGACGATTATTTGACGTGTTTTTTAAGTGTTTTTAACCCGATTTGGACGTGTCACGCTAGCTTACATAAACGTTGGTGGCATTTGCTTGACGCATACTGGTGTCGGCAATACACAGCCAAATTCAAACTCCGACGCATGCTCGCATGATGGTCAGAGGAAATTGCGGGCTATCTATGCATCATTGCACAAAGTTTATATGACAATAAATGAATGGCAAATGTATATGAACATCGTCTACTTTCCCTTTTTCTCTAAGTTTCCCCGATGTATGAGAAATTGGAATTCTGCCATACAAAATAGCCACCTGCAGGAGAAGAAAGCAAAAATTCAAAAATAGAGAAAGTAGACCTTGTTTCTGAGTCCATAATACATAGGATTAGCACTTTACAGCATGTTTATACGAGGCCTGTAGCTCATGAAAGTTTGGTTGGGAGTCATCCAGCTCAATTGTAGATCTCAGCTTCAAGACCTTCTGTACACACTGGGAGCATCTAGAATACTTCAAATAGCTCTCAAAATGTATTCTAGGTGTTTTTTGTCCTTCTGCAGTCCCTTTTAGGGCCCTAGGAGAGCGAAAGTAGCGCAGACAGGGGTAAATTTCCGAATCTGGCAATACCACATTCTCCATCACGGATTTCCGGCAGGGTTGCCGACCACCACGCATACCTTATATGACCCCAGTAACAGGTCCACAATTCAATCTCGACCTATTTCTGGGCTTCCTCCAAGTACTGAGACCTATACTCTGAGGCGAATTTCTGCCGGGTTCAGCCGAGGTATTCTTCCCCTTTGGGAAAGTCGCAATATTTGACCTCGAAAAAATATTTGCAGGGATTCTGAATCAGCGACTGTGTCATTTCGCAGACACAATCTTCCAGAACCGACCGAAGCGGACCAGGTTTGGCTTAAATCAGCTCAAAACACATCATTGCACCTAAATTAACCCGTCACGACCGTCGCGGCCGTGCCGTTGACCGTGCCGTCCCGTTGAAGCTCTGGCAGACCACTCGACGGGCCGTAAAACACGGCCGTGCCCGTCACGGCACGGGTGGTAGCCCTACACGCTAGGCGTCCTAGCGGGGATACCAAAATCGCGTTGGACGGTCTCCGCAGCTTTCCCCTTCTATTGCGGGGTGGTTCCTGCACTCGAGAAGGCGCACTACGTCAGTAAGAGCGAGCGACGGGCGAGGCTGGGCTGCGTTATCCTCGCTCGGTCTTGCCATTTTGGTGGTGGTCAGAATTTGAAAACGAATGATGATACATCCTAGAAGTGTATCGTACGTACATTAGCTACATACAAAATTTGGTGTGAATCCATAACGAATTCCAGATGAAATGGCTCTAGAAATTCACAGAGGTGGCTGAAGCCAGACTCAGATCGACGACCCAAGGTGTCGAAAGATTGGGATCTGAATGGTGTGTGAAACTCGAACCACCTCTGAGAACTGAACCTACTGAATGGGCGTGGTATTAGCCCGCGTGAAGAGTAATCCGCCAGTTCTTTGCGTCGTTCAGAAAACACCTCGCTCAGTTCACAACGATAATTCGGCACACGTGAATGGCTGCTCATCGAAAAGAACCTGTTGCGCAAAGGAGCTAGGTACTCTTTCATGTGCCGCTGGATAAGGAGGAGCATAAATACCGACACAAATAAGTCTCTTCTGAAGCAACTGACGTGGTGAGAAGCCTGACACACTGGTTCCATCAGGAAGCATGCGATCTGCCACTCGACCATAGTTCGGCCTAAGTATCGTGCAAGATTGATTTCGTGCGGCGAGGGAATCCGCATATTTGTCACTTCTCCGGCCATGATAGAATCAATGATCGAGATGCTCAAGTCATGCATCGCGGATTGGAACATTGTAGCCATAACTTGGTACGGCCTGAAGGTCAAAGGGCAAGTGTCGTGAGCGGCCTAACACACGTATAAATCGAACTTTCATTATTTGGGAAGACGACATACCTGTTTAGCGGCGTCTCGCTCCATTTCTGCGAGATTAGTCATATGCTGCTTATGGATCGCAATATAGGCCTTCTTTTCTTCCCGCGAACCCAGACGAGCGGTAATTGCCAATATCTGCACCAACTTTTCAGTTCACTCTGGTATCGAGCGTAAAGGCTCACCCCAATTAACCACTCTTCGCAGAGATCCTCCATCGTGGAAATCAACGTCTGGGGCAATTGAATGAGACAGAGCAAAAAAAAAATCACAGGAAGTTCAGAAACTGACAGGCTGGCATTTGATCACCATTTGAGGGGAAATAGAATTGTGGAGCTGGAGATAATCAAGGGTGGCTTCGATCGCCTGGTGATGGGCAGGCTGAATGTAGGATTGCCAGACTCCAAGAGTGGGATCTCGCTACAAAAAAGAGAAAGAAAAAATTAGATTGGCGCCGTGGAGATGATCGACCATGTACATACAGCGTAGGGTCAGTGGTCAATCGGAGAACACGCGGAAACATATTATTCTGGTGTGATGAGACAAGTCGCGAATGTGCATATAATGCATCGCGTGTAGCAGGATCACCTCCTGGAAGAGCAATAAGACCCTGCCTGCGAAATCCCTCGTCCCAGCGGCCACTTATTTCCGAACAGTAGATGCCTCGCTGTTGCGTAGCGAGAAGAACGACATCGAGAAGTGTCCAGATGCTCGACCCATCTTTGCCTGTTCGTGTGTCAATGACGAAAGTGTGACTAATTGAATGTAGGTTTTCATAACAGACCCAAGTCGACAGAGTAGGTTGTCCATGTCCGCGATACAGGCCTCAGAGTAATATTGGGTCGATGGTGTGGATGGGCTTGTGAAGATGCTTATGTCGTTTTGAGTGGGACCGCTGGGAAGTCACGTATGAGATAAGTAACAAATATGAGAACGAATGAGAACGAGTGTCCTCACAATGGCGGCGTGCAAACTCCTACATAGGATAGATTTCAGTTCATTTATTGACGGACTGATAACAACGCAGTGGTTTTGCCTTGCTGCACCACTGCAAAGGAGCTCGCAGGATGACATCTTCTCCTTGTGTTTGCGGTGAGTAAGCTTCGTCTGGAACACGATTACACGCGGGTGGACTAAACGGGAAAACGACGTGCCCATTGATCCCTCTAACGGCGTCCGGTGAGTCGAGGTGAACGTACGAAGTGGTATATCATATCACCTGAAACCAACTCGTCATCTCTATGAAACCCCTGATCACCACTGCTGGGAACGAGATCGGAGGAGGTCGCGCCGTCGTGTTCTGTCCATGAGGTACTGGGAAGTCAAGTCAAGTCAAATTACAGTTCGAAATCGGATACGTACCCGGACTTTGAAAGGAATCGACTGGCGGCGGCGTCAGGGCCTGCATCATTGAGGCCCGACGTGGAAAATAAATGGCTAAACCCACGTACCTTGCGCCGAGCTGTCGACATCTGAAAATCAAATCAGTGAGTGGTACATAGGTGGGAGCAATATTTATCTGCTCACCAGGAACCAACCCTGCGGCATATGTCCACCTGGTATTCTAAATGAACGCGCTAAATAAATGAAATCATCCACCACTTGGTGCCGAGCAGTTGGCGTCTGTATGTACTGCGTGAGAGTCGGTGGGAAGGGAGTTTGACGCGGCGGTATCCTTCAGAAAGGGGTACGGTTAGCGACCACTGTGTCATGGCGTGGGAGATGGGGAAAGGTGCGATCAAAGGTCCCATTGTCGTTTAAATATGGCCCTGACGGGATCTCCGCAGTCGGGCCGAAACCGGGTATGTTGTACACGACACTCGGCATGCTGGCCACCGGTAGTAACCGCATCGTGCGGCCCCGCGGGACCGATGAGAAGCGTGTCATGGGGCGATGTATCAGGGGCGCACGGATGGGGAGATGATAACCATCACCCGACCGTTCTCAATGTGTTCTGAAGTACTTCGGGCCTGCCTCCAGTCGTCCCTGGTATTGGTGTTCTGCCTGCAGGATCTCCCACTCACCACCACTCTGGTTCGTGCGCTCGTTCCCTGGGGCCGGCACTCCACATCTCGGCATCCACGTCCGAACCATGTTTGGCTACTTCAAAGCCCATGGTAAAATCAAGGAAAATTTGTGTTGCAGTGCTCTGAAGTAGCGATACATTGTAGAGGAATTCCGAAGGCAAACAGTGAGATTCAACTCACAGAGCCGCTGGTGATCGGTGGTGGAGCCGACGCGGCAGCAAACAGATGTAAGCAAAGATCGAGGAGCACCACTCGATCAAAACCAAACCCCCTTGGCCTCCCCCACTCTGACATCCCAAAAGGGGAATGCTTACAAATAGATAACATAACACTGACGGTCAGTGCACCACTATGACATCACGTGATCACTTTTCCAGCTTTTGTCAGCCATTCCGATGTCAGTGTTCACACTGAGAAATTCTGAAACCAAGTTCATTGTCATGTCCTTGGTTTTATTTAACAGCACAGAGGGACTGTGTGTTTACAGAGTGATTTAATTACTTCTTGTTTGAATTTAAGCTATAAAAGCCTTAAGAAAGGTCAGTTTGGCAATGTACATGTTCAAAATAAAGTCTGTTTGCAGAAAAATTTGCACATCTGCCGCACTTACCCTGGCGATGTTGATCCAGTTTGAGATATCGCGAGTTACTTGGGCTGCTCCACCTCCCCCTGTATAGAACACAAATGCATGCAGGTTGTGGAGAAGGCCAATCTATACAATTGTAAGTATTGAATGAGATCAGAATCAGCGAGACCTACAACAACATCGAAAGTCGCCCCCACAAATAGGGCTATGTAGACACTGAGAATGAACCCTCTGATTTCACTCGGTTTTCTCCAACGGTTGTCCGAGCCAATACAGAGGACGTACGAGCGCAGAAGCCCAGGTCACGAAATACATCCCATAGGTTAATGTCTCGAACCAGTTGCCCAGGAGCTGAGCCTCAGTGAGAGAAAGAGACATGCCTCCGGGTGGCAAGAAGGGACAGCGAGTGATAACACAGCCAACGGGCAAGAATCTTTATAAGATAGCCTAAATACGTCGTTCATAAGCCCTTTGGCCCTATCAGGTCCCGGGATCTGTCCCAGTTGCAACGGCCATCATGCCGCTCGTCTTCGATAGCACTGCCCAGAGGCACGGCGCCTCAACCGCGACTTTCGAATTCAGTCATCCAAGAAAAGACGAAGTGTTAAAATTATGTACATAAAAGCTTTGAAATATTTCCAGCCACGTCCAGAGCTGGGAAATTGTCCGCTTTGCAGTAAGGAATTTTGAGATGGTGTGAAGCCGTCGACAGCTTGTGCTAATTAAAGCTGTTGCCGGCATACAATCGAAGGGCCAAGCGTGAATCAGAAAACGTGGTGCCGACACTTATCGGAGGATCTTCAGAGCCCTTCCAAAGTGATTGTATCAGACAGTTCAAGTGGAGCTCAACGGAAAAGAAGAGTGTTAGATTGAAGCTTCTGAACGCATATACTAGGCTCGTGTCAGCCGTTATCGTGGGGGAGTATTGACGAGCAAGCAAAGTAATACTTACTATAACCACAATACTTTGCTTGCTCGTCATTGTGCACGCACGATAACGGCTGGACACGAGCCTACGCATATACTCACCTTTCCTGTGCCTCAGGCTCCAGTTATTCAATCGGTGCACATATGAAATGGCTCAACGGTGAATGATTCCGTGTGTGCGGTGGTGTAACAGCTTCTGTTCCTCGTGCTATAGTTAATGAGGCGTGGTAGGACCCGTGACAACCGGGTTTGAGGTTGTCCTGAAACTTCGGACCACCTGCCATATCCAGCCCGCGAGTTAAAGCCCGGACAAATGGGGTGCCTCGAATAAGGTCGGAGTGGCGTAATGATTCGGAGGCTTTATGACCAAATTGGGCCAGGAGAAAGTGCGGTGAGTATCGCCCCCTATTTATAGGTAATTTCGGCATTTCCGCCCAGAGATAAGCGGTTTGACGCCTTCCGCGCTAAACTGAGAAAGATAATCATCATCTGTGTTTTGGGGGGAAATCAATGATTCCCGCAAGATGGACTTATCTCCGCCCGGAACACAAACTCAACCCGCCCGCCCCATCAATAAATTTTAATAAATTTCAAGGTTGGATGTAATGCCACCTACATACTTACCAATTGTTGGTGCTCCTATTTATCTTGGGCCCAGTTCTGTGGGCAGACCTGGTGGCTGTACACAAAAAAAATCCAACCCATTTTTTCCGTTCTGGGTTGGATGTTTTTTTTGTGTACAGCCACCAGTCTGCCCACAGAACTGAGCCCAAGATAAATAGGGTGCAGAAACATCGAGGGCATCGAGGGCGTCGTGGGGAGCAGCGCAGGGACCAGCAGGGGGTAGAAATCGAGGCAGAGGGTGCAGGAAAGCAAGCACAACACTGGTTAGCTGAGCAGCAGACATTGTCAAATTAATGGGGTACGACGGATAGGCCACGCCGATGCTGGCAATCTAAAAGATGTATTTAGATATTTATATGAAGCAACAATTGTGCTTGCGACGCAAATGGCTGGTATTGATGAGGGACAAATATTTGGTGGGGGGGCACGTTTTGTTGATCGCGGTGACGATAAGGAGATCTGACACCTCTTGTGTTCGATTGTAATATAGATTTCTCGGTGAGGGAAAAAGACAGGGATAAAAGATGAAGATGTTGTTTTCAATGTTCGCAAGTCCATGTTGGGTAGGTTGCCGGACATCGCGCGGGAGAGTCGAGCAAATATGCCGCCTCTGCCTTCCGGCTGTTATAATAACCCGCAGCGTTGGTCATTGCCAGACTAGCTGAATCTCGTGAGGCAGCGGCACTCCGAAAAAGTGCACCGGAGATGAGTCAGCGCGCATTTAGACGCTGTCCCATTCCTACACGGACGACATGGATGCTACTAGTTACAAAACCCATCAAGACAAGAATTTCCGCAATCGTCGCTCCGATGGATTGGGAGGAAATGAATGAATCCCTGCTTTTCCCCGCACTGCCAAGTCCTTGATAGATAAGAATGCTTCGGTGTAACTAGTAGCTAAATGTGGCACTAGTCTCAGTGATCCTCAGTGCTGAGAACATCCGTCAGGTGAAAGCTGTGACCCTGACCCGCGACGCAGAGAATCATAGAGTCCCTTCGTGGTGCGCTGTCTGCATGTCCTTAAAAACTTTGGCAATATGCCGGCGATCCGCGGACCGGAGAATGGTACGACCAGCGCCTAACCCGAGACGTTTGGTAAATACACCGGGGAATATACTCTGATAGGCAAACCAGAGCCCAATTTGACTCTCCCTACCAAGACATCTTATCAATCAGTAATACGGAAGCAGATCATGCCTCTAAGGCAATCGTGGGCGAGAGGAGGGGGCCTTATGTAAAAACGATCTCGTTAATAGTCATTCATACCCGTGGCCTGGAGCATTCATGAGTTTGTAACGATATGTCTCTGAATGCTACCAGTTGAGTTTGGTCAATGTTTCCGCTTGAGGCGATTTAGTAAATCGACGCGTCGGAAAGAATAAAGAAGATGCCATGAGATAATAATAGAGCGGAATAGCAAGGCAACATTGAGTCGGGGAAAAGTTGACGATCCTCAGTAAGATACGCGGCGTCCTCTGCCCTCGGGGGTAACTTATTGCTCTCCAATGATGATGTACTGTTTCCTAGCCATCAAAGGTCAGTTAAAGAGAGAAATTCGGACCGCCAGCCACGGACGTGAAAAGGCAATACCAACTCCTCCTACTTCTCCTGGCTATGCTCTTCTTCCCCATCCTCATCTTCGTCGTTCTCGACTCCGTCCTCATCTTCTTCGTCCTTGACCTCGTCGTCGTCTCCATCTTTGTCGTCGTCTCCATCTTTGTCGCCATATACATGCTCATCCCCCTCTGTTTCCGTCTCCGTTTCGGTGATCTCGCCACTCAGCCCTTTGGATTCGAGAAACGCTTCAAGAAGGTCAGGCGCGTTTCTACGGCATAGAATGGTCAGTGTTGAACGAGTGCAAGGGCCGGCGACGCACAGGTGTTTCTCATCCACCCATTCATCAGACTCAGGGGCCAGCCCAGCCAGCGGACGAGATACTCATATCGGCCCTAAAATCAAGTTGACGCACCGGGACCTGCCACTGAGTCAACCTGACGTACAGTCTTGCCCAAGGTCTTGCCCGTGACGCGACGATCTCTGATCTGCGATATCTCGTAGTACTCCGGCCCGGTGTCTTTAGCCTTCAAGCCGTTCAATGACGGCGAGGACTCTTGCCAACGGCTGCCGTTGGCAAGAGTCCTCGCCGTCATTGTGCGAAGTTGTGTTTTCTCCTTGTATGGGCCAGGGCATGGGTACTTGGGCGAGGTTTGGTTCGAGGAGACATTGTCGAGATTTGTTTGCCCCGCAGCCGACTCGTTTGATGTAGCCAAACAAAGTGGCACTGCCACACCGAATTCGAAACGCTGGGACAAATACAGTATACTACAATTCACGTCAAAAATCACTACTCTGACCGTCCCTAATAAGAACAATTCCAGACGGTCAAACTTGCCGCATGCTGGGGGCGTGGATCGGAAACAATGTGCCGTATATTACGCCGTGGCCCAGTGTGCTTGAGAAAATTACTAGTGATCTCGAGAGGTGGAAAGTAACATCACCCGCGGAGGTCGAACGAATAAATCGTGAGCACCCAGGCGAAGCTCACGCCATCGTGGATGTTGCAGTTTGGACGCTTTGCGTGTCACTCGCTGTACGCCTATCTCTCTACTTCACCACCGTCGTCCTCAGCTCACACACTCTAAAGCCTTGGGCGATCATCAGCTCAAGGCCCCGTTCTCCATGGCTAGCCGCGTCCTTCAGTACTTTCCCCCTCGGCATATATTGCCAGACAATTTCAAGAAGTGGAAGCCCTATACGCCCCGTATATCTCATCTACTCCCGCAATTCGTCACCACGCTGTCGCGCCTGGCGACCTCCTGCTATTCGCCTCCGACGGACTTCGTGATGTTCTCCCCGTCTCCGACACAGAAAGGTTCCCCATTCTCATTGCCCTTGCTAATGGGGAAGTTGACGCTCGACTGGGGCATGAATGCATCCCTGTCCGGTCTGACGACAACGTGGCTGAGCGAGTCATCAAAACGCACTGTTCGGAACAGACGCGGACAAGAGAATCACGAGCTGACCACGAGACGTTCCGCGACGACATTTCCCTGTGATCTTGCGCTTTGAGTAGGAACTTCCGTATCCGCTACTGTTACTGTACATGCCGTTGAACTGCAAATGAAGCACCGACTGTGACAATCGCTTCGCGATGATGCTGCTGGACTCGCCCATTCTGGAGAGAACACTGAGCAAGAATATATGAAGTACATGTAGCAGGCAAGGATAGCGATGCGACGGCATATGTATGTCAGAAAGGGGGTCAGGATGGAAACGAGGAGGACCAAATTGCTCACTGATCGCAATCATGACTGTGCCGTCATTCCCATCTCAATTAGAGAGGGTGTCGAGATCTTTGGAGAAGGGAACGTGCCTGCAGCGTTCAATGTGTTTCCCGAACAGTATCATTGCAACGAGTTCTGTCGCTGGTTTGAACCCCGCGCTGAACCCGGGTGGGACATGCAGACTTGATTAAATATATGCCATTCATGCTCTTTGACTGTTGTTCTCGTGAAGCTGCTACCTTCTCCTGTTCGACCAGAATGTTCAAATAGTTGAAAAACCTTGCGTGTTAGATGTTTCTAAGTCGTGGAGAGATCCCAGTAACCATTTCAATGGATACAACATAAGTGAGCGAAATTTAAACTGACACTTACCCTTTTCGGCTGACTCGGAATTGGACACGGGTAGCGTCGATGAATTTAGACTGGAAAATTTAGATTTCACCATAAACTGGTGCAGGTGCTTCATGGATAACTAATACACTTTGGGGGTCAGTGGGTGAGAATCCGTTGAGTTATATGAGAACTTCGCACTCACCTTTTTGGACAGTTTTGACGGGGACAGGACCACACTGGGATTCCTGGGAATTCTTCTATCCACGTACCGGGACCAACAACAAGCACAACCACACTTCCTGCTGGACCCCAGTATCATGTCATGCTAGGGAGGAAGAGGAGATGAACATGTGTGTTATGGTCGAGCTCGATGTAGCAGAAGACTCATTCGATGACAGGGGAAATAAATTGCATGAAATCGCTGGCGCAGCGCAGCGGGAAGCTCTATATACAACTGAGAATAAATTTCCTTTTTGGGTTGCTAAGGGCTTAGATCGCCTAAGCCCTATGGCCTTAACCTAAGCCCTAAGGCCTTGAAATTCTGAAGGTCGATATTTAAGGCCTTAGGACCATCACTGTCGCGAACAATACTTGCCGTAACTTGTGACATCCAATTTGAATTGTGCCCATAAATTTGAATATTGTGGGTTGTTTTACGCTCAGAGCACTCTAATCGTCGAGATCCTTCAATAGTTTCGCTGCTAGAAACTGTACTTGCTTCATAAATTTCGATGATTTCAACAGATATAGTGGCAAGCTCCATCTTCCCTCCCAGGTTGCTCTTCTGGGAGGCATGTCAACTGTACTGTTACAAGTCGGTGGTCACTTTTTACCAGGCAATGCTTGATTGTCCAGTCTCTGTATGAATCATAGTCTTGGCTATCCACATTGATTCGGTCGAGCCTAGAATAAGAGTTGTGTAATTCATGAGTTGGAGGATCTTTTCGGTGTTGAACACAGGTATATGTCCGAGTGTCTGGGAATGTTGCGCGCCAACCATCACGTAGACGAAGGAGGTGCTTAAGTCGTTTATAACTTTCTGGGACTGACTCTGCGCTTCCTGAAATCCGATCCATTGGGTCCTCGACAAAATTTCGGTTGATGTTTCGGAGATCGGGATCCCCTTGATGCGCTTACAAATGGTGATTTTTTACCAGCCAACCACAGACAGAATCGATGAGCTGTAGTAGCCCAACCTCAAGGTTCAGCAATTACTCCCGGACCCGGCCGCTGATAAGATCCGCCGCTATAAGCAGATTCAGCGGCAGAGCGAATCAATTTTCCAAAACTCACCCTTCTCCGCAATGACATACGCAGTGGCTATATATATCCAATATCATGGTTCAGCAAATTGGCAAATACATATGGGACAAACCATGAGTGTGAGTGGCGAGATGGATCGGAATGATTCCGACGTCAACCACACGTAAGTTCGTGGTCCCATAGACCTGCGGGAGGGAAGAGGTCAGTTATATTCCGAACCATACTAGTGGAAGAACAGCCCGACTTTGAGTTCCGGGGACACGACACCTTGTTTGTCCAATGGCAACATTGAAGTTGTTCCGATCGTGTCTATGGCAGTGAGTGAAAAACAGGACCAGGCTACAGAACGTACGCCAGCATGTTCCGTGACAGTCGTATATGTATTCTGCCCCCAGGACTTAACGTGTAGCGCAGAAGTCACCGCATGTACCACTCACTCCGTATATCTTCGTCAGTCTGGCAATTTGGACTTCATTTGGACTTCATTTCGTTTCTATTTCATGTCCTCGAGCGCCCGAAATGAAATTCAACTCTGATCCTGATGTCGAAATGAGCGAAATGAGAATTCGGCAACTTCGGCTTGGCTTCGGCACATCAACGGAGATCAAGATTATGCGGTCATGGCACTTCTACGCGCGGTGCGAGTTGATGCTTTAAAGGCAGGCTGGTGGTTATCGCCAGGTTATCGTTGCTTCCTTCTTGAAATGCCCACTCGCACTGCTCGCCAGCAAGCTGCTGATGCTCTATATCAAGCCTTCCTTGTCGATCTCATTGCAAATGCTGAAGCCGAGGCCTGGGTGGATGACAGCTGGTCGGATTCTGATGATTCCGATTCCGATTCATCGTCATCAAGCTCGTGGAGCTCCTCATCGTCCTCATCGGATAGCGATGATGACCCGACCCCTGCAGAGGCATATGTGGCTTCTATGGCTGAATTGTACACGGAGCGGTATCTTGCGGAGCGCAGGGATATTCCCAAGACGGCTACCTTGCTATACCTGCTTCTCAATGATTACAAGCTCAACTTTCCGGACATTTTTCGCTCCTACCTCCGGATCGATCCGGATACCTTTGACCACCTCGTTGAATCCATTAAGACGACGAGGTATTCCACAACGACTCCAACTATGCACAAATGCCTGTCGAGGAGCAGATTGCCATCGCCCTCTATCGTTTTGGCCATCACGGGAATGCTGCGAGCACCTTAAAAGTGGCGTTACAGTTCGGAGTGGGTTATGGGACGGTTAGCCTCGTCACAACTCGGGTCATGAAGGCAACATGCTCTGAGCGTTTTCGGTCTGCTTCAGTGCAGTGGGCAAGTGGAGAGGCAAAGGAGGCCGCAAAGGAGTGGGTTGGCAGCGTCTCTTGCCCAGGATGGCGGAATGGCTGGTTGATGGTTGACGGAACATTGGTGCCTTTGTTTCGACGGCCTGGTCATTTTGGAAATGTATATTTTGACCGTAAGTCGAACTACTCACTCAACGTGCAGGTATGTTATTTATGGCTCCCCAAAGTATTTCCATCTTACTTACTATTGATTTTAGTTGATCCGACACCTGACCCCAATTGATCGATTATGGGATCGGGCTTCCTGGAAGTCAGCATGACTCTTCTGCATGGCTAGAAACCCGAGTTCCACAGCGGCGGGATGTCCTCCTTGACCCTGATGAATGGGTCTGGGCAGATTCAGCATATCCGTTGGAACCTGGTGCCAATCTCCATACATCAAGTGTGTCGCTGTCCTCACAGATCTATTATTCGCACCAGCTGATGACGCTT